>JAECUM010017780.1:0-60707 GCA_016617855.1 Megalonaias nervosa
TTTCCGTTACGCCACGATTCATTGGGAAAGTAAAAAATTTGGACCAATCAGAAAGCTCTTTACAGCGATCATCTGTTAAATAATGAAATGGAACAAATACTTCTTAGAAAGCTCGTTGCGGAATGGGACTGGATAGAGCATTATTAAAAAAAAAAGTTTCAGAGACAATATTAAAAAGGGGTCCATATGGAGGAAAATCAGATTCAGATCAGGAGAAAAGTGAAATTCTGTTTTAAAATGGAAAAACAAGAAAACTTGTTTGAGGGCAGTTAAATCCAATTGAAGTTAAACAAAAATACAACAACAACAACAACAACAACAAAAATTTGAAAAAGAAATTTACAAGGAAAGATGTGGAAAGAAGTTATTGTGCCCAAAATGAAAGATAAAATTACAGCTATCAGAAACAGGAAATATAAATGTTTCTGAAAATCGTTCAAATTGTACAAGAAACAAAAAGTAAATTTTATTACATCTTATTGATATTTTTTATTGAAATGTCAGTGATATTACAATCACAAAATATCACTATATTTTCAGAAGTTTTGACAAACTCTAAGTGAAATTTGAATCAGAAATTCTCACTGATATTTTCAGAAATGTTGACAGTCAGTGAAATTTCAATCACAAAATTTCACTGATATTTTCAGAAATTTTGGTAAAATCTCCCAAAATACCATAATTTTAGTGAAAAAAAGGACATTTGAGTGAATGTCAAAAAATTTTCACTATGATTTTGCTGAAATTTCAGTCACATTTTCACTAGGGTATGGTTTTTGTAGAGCATATTTTAATAGGAAGCAAAACAAAATTATTTTTCAGAGTAAACAGATAAAGTCCAAAATCCACCTTGCACCAAATTAGTCCAAAGATTCATCTATTGCTTGTAGTTCTTTTGATAAAGTTCAAAATTAAGCCTAATATTTCTGCTAAAATCAGTCTAAGTCCAAAATCTCTCTTAAAGTAGGAAAATGAACTGGACAATCAGAACTTTTCCGTCTAACAGTTATCCAGAATTAATATAATTATCATGACATACCAATGTTTAACAATGATAATGATTGTTCCTGTTCAGAATATTCAGTCTGGTTGCATCCATTTAGAAATGCCTTGTACTGATTTGTCATACATTTGTTTGTACCCAAACAGAGTTGAATCGGATTGATTTTTATGGAAATATAAAGTTTTTCTGAGTTTTTGAGCTGCAGTAAAGCTTATCATAAGTAAGACCCCAAAAGCAAGTAATGGAGTTTTGCATTCCAGATCCATACTGTGTATAATTCAGACATTAAGCGTCAACATATAATTGGTGGTTTATTAAGTGCATAAGAATTTGTATTAATATTCTTATCATGTTTACATTTTCTCTTCTTTTTTGGTCATGTCTTTGCCTGTTTTTAAACATCTGTGGAAATAAATTAAAGAAAACTGACATGCATGTGTTTTCTTCAAATTTATATGAGTATATATTCATCCTTGCACATCGGCTACAGTGACATATACATGTACTCTAACTCCCACCAATATTTCTATTTGAATCTGATAGTTTAGGTTATTAATTCTTCATAGAGTATTTTCCATGATACTATAACACATGAGCCTGCTTTCCATATAGAAAAAAGAGCTTATGGATTAAAGTTGCAACTTTATTCCATATGGAATTTTCACTTGCTGTGAAGTGCTTATGGAACTGATATGCCGAATAAATTGTCTGATTCCATAAGTTTTTCAGTCCATATCTCTTCCATACGGATTCCTGAAGTATTCCATATGGAATCCAGTTGAGAAGTTTCTGTATGGGCACCTTGTTGTGTCCGTGGAAAAGGCATTTAGCTCCAATTTCCTTGGCATGATATAGTAACAGTAGAACCTGTCTTGAAAGACTGCCTCTTTTGCCAAAAAATTATGGTCTCTGATAACTGGTCACAATGCAGTATAATCAATAAATTTGTGCATTGAGAAAAAGAATGTGGTCTCTCAAGACAGGTGGTCTCACATAGCAGTGGTCTTTCAAGACAGGTTTTACTGTAATGTGTTCAAAATGTTGTTAAAACCATAAAACTAAACCAAACCAAACCATTTCACCCTTAATAAGCTCAGGGGTCTACCTTGCAATTATGTTTGTTAAAGTCAGGAAGGAGGTAGGGAAGGTTGTTATCAGGAAGGAGGTAGGGACAGTTGCTATCAGGAAGGAGGTAGTGAAGGTTGTTATCAGGAAGGAGGTAGGGACGGTTGTTATCAGGAAGGAGGTAGGGAAGGTTGTTATCAGGACGGAGGTAGGGACAGTTATTATCAGGAAGGAGGTAGGGAAGGTTGTTATCAGGAAGGAGGTAGGGAAGGTTGTTATCAGATATGCTTTACTAACTCAGAACTTGTCTAACTGGTGTAAAGATGGGGAATGGACTTATAATAGAATAACTATGGTACAGTACAGAAAGCCTGACTTGAAAGACCACTGTTTTGGGTGACCACCTGTCATTTTGGACAAGATTCTCGAAGCACAAATCAGTCACTGTGATTTTTTTTTATTTTCTGTGGTTATATTCATTTTTGATTTTGCCAAAGAATGACCCATTTGTTGATGCTTAAATTCATGGACATTTCCAGATATATATTCCTGTTTGTCAGTTTTATTAATTTATGGTTAGCATCAAAGATGAAATTCACAAAAATTAGTACGGTTCCCCACATTGGAACCCCATAAACAAAATGGATTTACAGTGACAATATATTATATAATGAACTCATTTAGGAGATTGCCTGTCTTGAAGGACCATTTCTTGACCAAAGTTGTGGTCTTTCAAGACAGGTTTTACTGCATTATCCATGACACATAACTTTCTGTCAATCTTCATTTCTGTAAAAGAGGAAAAGAAAATTCTGAAAGGTCAAGGATGTATGGCTTAGAAAACAAGACTGATTTTGTGCTGGAATTTTAATGTTGAGAGTAATAGTACATAATTCATTATTCTCAAAGTTTTTATATATAATATTTTCAAAGTGATGGTGTGAATAAAGACTAGACGTGTTCTGAGTTTACATTATAATTATTGCAAATTATTTATATGGGTGGGTGCTGTGTTATATTTTGGCTGTCAATACTGAATTGAAGAGGCTAGGGAATGAATTAATGTTATATAAGTTAGGTTAATTGTTTTTGTTTTGAACGATGTGATTTTGAATTTTTTAATTCCTTTAGTTTGCTAGGAACCCCATTTTACATTATGGAGTATCTGCCTGGACGAGTCTTCACAGATGGCTTTCTTCCAGATGTTTTACCACCAGAACGTCACAGAATTTACATGGATCTAATCAGAGTCCTTTGCCAGATTCACTCTGTCAACATACATCAAGCTCAACTGGATAATTATGGCAAGAAAGGTGGGTTATTGATATTGTTGTAGTAAGAGAAGTAGTAGTATAGTGTGACCCTGCTATAACACACTCCAGTATAGTGTGACCCTGCAGTAACACACTCCAGTATAGTGTGACCTCGCTATAACACACTCCATTATTTAACACAAATTAAGATAAAACAGTCATGGTGTGGCTCCTGAAATTTCATATGCATTTATTTTTCTCATAAGCGAGAACAATTTTTTTTCTTCTCTCATTTTGAGGATTGTATATTTATTCTAATATAAAATGATCATGTTGTAGCTACTGAGATTACGTATGCATGTAGTTTTCTTGTACATGAATAAAAAGAAATTTCCTTGATAAAAGTATGAAAAATAATGTGTAAAAAAGTTTATTTAGGGATCACACTGGGCTTTACCAGTGTTGCAAATTGCAGTTTTATTTCTTATTGGTGACAAAATATACAATCTGGTGATTTGTTTTTTGCAACAACATTGTTAGCTGTTTAAACTCGTCTCTACAATCTTGGGTTTGGAGTGGAGGATATAAAATGCACAGGAATTTATCTATTGTTTCATAAACAAATCCTTTGTTCATATTGACAAACCATCTTAACAATGCATTGTTATGTCATAATCCTTTTATGCTGACATCTGGCCTGAGTACTGTACGCTGTTGGACCACTGAGTCATGCTATCGAACTAGCTACAATTGGCCAACTTTGAAGGCAGGAACAGAAATGACTACATTCTATCAGATGATGGCTATTTTTTTTTTTTTTTGATGTACACAGAAATTTTTTGTTGTTGCTGAAACTTTAAAGAAACTAATTAACTTTGAAGTACTGATCATTCTGTATAAATATTAAGCAAATTTTAAAAAATTCAGTTCCAATCAATGTTCTACAATTATTTGATATTGCTGCCAGAATAACAATCAGACATTTGTTTGGTCCTCCAAATTTGTTCTTTAGTTGTGACTTCAACAACACATACACCCTTCATCAAAGCAAGCCGACTAAAATAATATAAACAAAGCAACTTTCATAAAAGGAAGTCAGCACCTAACTCAAATAAATACAATGGAATCAGGTGGTTTGTTGCATTTTCCAAAGTGACCAGAAGACATTGTGCCATGAAAGTTTCTTTTTGCAGGACTTGTCATCGAATAAAGATGTGGGTATGCATGCATTTAGAGGTTTTGATAAATAGTTAGGTGCAGATAAACCTGCACAAAATATGAGACATTACTGGTATATTAAGGACATGTTCATTATGAAATACATGCATTTTTTATGAGACTGTTGTATCAAGGACATGCCCGTTATGAGCTACATGCATGTGTGATGAGACCACTGTAGTTAGGGCATGCCCTTCATGAACTACCGTATTTGCCAGCCTATAAGTCGATGTGGAGTATAAGTCAAATTAGCAAATTTAGCAAATTTTCCATCCTTCAGCCATATATAAGTTGATGCTGAGTATAAGACGAGGGCAGATCAATACCTCAGATTGTCTTTTTCACTTTGTTCCACACAGCATCATGAATTATCCTATCTGTAACTCAGTAACCTTTCTGGTCAGGATCATAAAATGTAACTAAAAGTACCTAATTTGCTTCAAATGAAGTATTTTAAATGTATTATTTACTTTTAGTTACATATAATGATGTTGACCTGAAAATTTGGTGAGTAGGATAAAACTCACGATGCTATGTGGAATTGAACTATAATAACTTCAGGTTTCTTAAATATTAAAAGTATCACTTTATGCTATTTCAGATTACCAGCACTAAGGAAATTGCATCATTAATGCTAAAATGCTTTTTCCATAGTTTTTTGGGGAAGAGAGATACAGAGAGAGGGATGCATATGTATTCCATCGCATTTTTCTTCTTGCACCTTGTGATCAAAATAAAATATGGTCCGATATGAGAGAGAGAGAGAGTGGGAGAGAGAGATTTCAGTTCTTCATGTGTTTTTGTTTGTTTTTTATGGGTTTTTTTGTTTACATTATTGCTCCCATTTGGCTGAAGCATTAGTCAGAGAGAGAAAACATTAATAAATGTAACAGTAAATGTAAACTATGAAAATACATACCATACTCCTTCAGGGTTTATATATTCACAATTATAGTTACATCCATATTGACTCCATTTTGTTTAATTCCAAGAATGACCATTTCACATGCTGTCTATGCTATTCTTTGCAAGTATAATGACCTCTCCATTTCCAACAAATAAAATTTATTTAAAGGCGCATGTACACTTCCTGTACTTAGGCAGCAATTGTTATTTTTTATCTTTGCTCATGCTAGATGTTACTTTAAATTGCTGTCAGTTCCATCGGCAAGTTCAGAAGATGTCACTGGCTGAGAGATTTAAACGAGTAACCACCTGGCATTTCCTTTCATTATATGGTACGGTATTCATAATACCCATGGGTAGCCTCATTTCCCTGTTGGTAGCCTCGCTAATCTGATCTGGCCTGCCAAATCTTCACCTCAAACAAGTGTTAGCTTGGAATGACTGAATACAGCTGTAGCATATTTAATTAGCATGTAAATACCACTATGAAGCCATGTGATTCTTGTATAATGGAAGTGACAACAAAAACTGGAAGGAATTGCTTACCTAGTTGCATTAATTGATAATGAAATATGGTACTGCACTTGTACATGAGTAAGATCAGTCATCAGGTAAGTGAACAATACAATACAGATTTACAATCGTGAAGACGTCTCTCTTTCTCTGTCTGTCTGTCTGTCTGACTTTCAATGGGACATAAGTTTTATTTGATCATTAGGTGCAAGAAGAAAATTGTGATGGAATATGTCTTTGTCATGGTTATTCATCTTCTAACTTGTAAATTCTAACGCACATATATATAATCAAATTTAAACAACCTGCATTACAAACAATGTACATTGCTGGTGGATGCTGTTTTAGTGCAATTACATCTGATGTACATTAATTTTTAATACTAACGATCATGCTGTTCTTTAAAATACTCAATGTGGGATCCTACATTTTTCATACATGATCTCTTCCCCAAAATGAAATATGTTTTACACATTATTATTTTCGATACGAAAAATATGATAAAGTGATTCGGATGACATACTGTATTTCATGTATTTTTTCGTACTCTTTAATTTTTCGTATACAATCCAGTTATCAAAATAATAATTATTTAAATGTATCATAATTTTTCATACATATCATTTTGTATTATTTGAAAAATTCATTAAATTATCGGACATAAAATTTCCACTAAGAAGATTTATGTTTGCAAAAAAGATCGAAAATACCGTATTCTCATTTTGTTTTTACAAAAATTAATGATTAATTGTTGGTGAAAAAATATGATTGATGCATAAGCATGGGCGCTCGCAGCATAGGTCAAAGGGGGTCAGGTGCCCCCCCCCGATATCATAATGCAGTATATATATTTAATCATGCAAATGAAGCTGAAAATATGTCACATTTGTCTGTTCAAAATGCTTAGTAAATATTAGCTTTAGTTTGAGACTGCCTACTATACTAACTCTCCCGGCCGTGACTGACTGACCCCCCCCCCCATTTTTGTAAAAGATCCTGTGGGCGCCCATGTGCATAAACTCTTATTGTCATTACAATATCTACTGGTGTTTATTAACAAATGAACAAAGGACTTCACAGACCATACCTTTAAATATTATCGTTAATTAGTTCTCCTTATTAAGTCTGTCACCGTAACAAAACACCACGTGCATTTTAAAACGAGTTTGGAAGCCCTTTGATGTTGTCTTGTCCAACAAAAATTACATCTCAGTACATGCTAAAGTGAAGACCACAGACCATTGGTCAACTAGTCTTATTGTTTCATTAGTCATACAAACATAAAATATAAAAACCTTGTCATTTTCCATCGTAAATTTGAAAGTCACGGACTCTCTTAAATCGATTCGTATATATACATATACTATCTTTTAAGTGCTTGTTCTGTTTTGACTTGGATATAATTAACATTTCATTGCAAATCTATTCTATGATATACCCCACTATTATCTTTATTGGCGAGTTCGAATAACAAGTAATGCATATGATCGCTTGTCCTTATAACATCTGCTATATGGACAACAGCTTCAGTAGCACATTGACAGACTTTCATTTCCCTAAAGAGAGCCTCATTTCCCTACTGGCAGCTTCGCTGATTTGACTTCTTCAGTCGATTCTTGCCCTCAATCTAGTTTCAACTGGAATAACCAAAGCCCTAAGAATGTTTAATTACCGTGTAAATAACTGCATAGCCATGTGGTTTTTGTGACAATGTACATCGTAATTAAAACAAGAATGAACTGTTGATTTAGCGGTGTTTATTCCTAATGGAATGTAAGTAGGGTCATAATACATGAGGATTATCCCACTCGTCAGGTAACTGAAAATAGTCTTTTTTTCTCTTTGCAAAGCTACAAATCACAACTACACTGAATAAATACGGTCTTATACACTGAAAAATTTTTGTTTGATTGATCTCTCTGGCGCGCGTGCACACACACACACACACGCGTGTGTGCGCACTCATGCGCATTAACTTAAACGTTGATTTCAAGTTCTTTATTTTTTATTGCAGTTTGATAATGAGATTATTGTTGTGGTAAAAATACAACTTGCACTTAATTTCTTGACGATGTGGGGTCGTATCGTTGCGTACAATTTACCAATAAATAATACCCATAACTTATACATGTTCAAACCATCTTGATCATTTTGCCTATATTACACAACATAACAGCTACATATATTTTAAATGCAGACGAGCTTGCACACTGAGACATAATCCTCTCTCTCTCTCTCTCTCTCTCTCTCTCTCTCGTTCACTAATAACAACAATACTTTTGATTTATTGTAATTAGATTCTTGACTTGACAGCAGAATGAGACAGAAAATATACGTTTACTTTGTACGTTTGTACCGTTAGGTTGTCGAGTAGCGTGTGTACCGTAGAACTTGTTTTGGTACGATCCCTTTATTTTTCGTACACAGTCAGTACCACCAAATGATAGTTATTTATTTTACATACAATTTTTCGTACACTGAAATTAATAATTATTTTTCGTGTACGAAAAGTTACATAAAATATGGTAATCCATATATTATTTGATTTGGAGTGTAAGACAAAGCTAAGATTTTCTGATAAAAAAGTATCGTCTTATAGGCCGGCAAATACGGAACATGTATTTGTGATGAGACTGCTTTGTTAAGGATATGTCCATCATGAATTACATGTATTTTTTATGAGAATTTTATGTCAAGGACATGCCCATTATGAGTTACATGCATGTGTGATGAGACTGCTGTGTTAAGGATATGTCCGTTATGAACTACATGTATTTGTGATGAGACTGCTGTGTTACGGATATGTCTGTCATGAACTACATGTATTTGTGATTAGACTGTTGTATCAAGGACATACCCATTATGAGTTACATGTATTTGTGATGAGACTGCTGTTATAAGGATATGTCCATCATGAACTATCATATTTCATGTATTTTTTCGTACCCTTTAATTTTTCATACACAATCCATTTGTCAAAATAATAATTATTTAAATGTATGATAATTTTTTGTACATATCATTTTGTATTTTTCGAAAAATCCATTAAATTGTCGAACATAAAATTTCTACTAAGAAGATTTACGTTTGCAAAAAAGATCGCAAATACCGTATTGCCATTTTGTTTTTACAGAAATTAATAATTGTTGATGAGAAAATACAATGATTGATGCATAAGCATGGGTGCCCGCAGCATAGGTCAAGGGAGGTCATGTGACCCCCTGGAAATCATACTGCAAATATATATATAAATTCGGACAAGTTTAATCATGTATTAAATGAAGCTGAAAAAAATATGTCACAAGATTCTGTTCAAAACGCTTAGTAAATATTAGCTTTAGTTTCAGACTGCTTACTATATTAACTCTCCCAGCTGTGACTGACTGACCCCTCACTCCTGCAAAAAATCCTGACCCCCTCCTGCAAAAAATCCTGACCCCCTCCTGCAAAAAATCCCCTGGGCGCCCATGTGCATAAGCTATCTTTTTGTCATTACAATATCTACTGGTGTTTATTAACAAATGGACAAAGGACTTCACAGACCATACCTTTAAATATTATCATTAATTAGTTCTCCTTATTAAGTCCGTCACTGAAACAAAATACCACATGCATTTTAAAACAAGTTCGGAAGCCGTTTGATGTTTTCTTATCCAGCAAAAATTTCATTTCAGTACATGCTAAAGTGAAGGCTACAGACCATTGGGCAACTAGTCTTATTGTTTTATTATAGTCATGCAAACATAAAATATAAAAACCTTGTCATTTTCCATCATAAATTTGAAAGTCACGGACTCCGTTAAATCGATTCGTATATATACATATACTATCTTTAAGTGCTTGTTCTGTTTTGACTTAGATATAATTAACATTTTATTGCAGATCTATTCTACAATATACCCCCACTATCATCTTTATTGGTGAGTTCGAATAACAAGTAATGCATATGATCTCTTGTCCTTATAACATCTGCTATATGGACAATGGCTTCAATAGCACATTGACAGATTTTCATTTCCCTAAAAGAGGGCCTCTCATTTCCCTACTGGCACTCTTGCTGATTTGACCTCTTCTGTCGATTCTTGTCCTCAGTCTGGTTTCAACTGGAATAACCAAAGCGCTAAGCATGTTTAATTACCATGTAAATAACACTGCATAGCCATGTGGTTGTTGTGACAATGTACACTGTAATTAAAACAAGAATGCATTGTTGATTTATCGGTGTTTATTGATAATGGAATATATGTGTGTCGTAATACATGAGGATTATCACACTCGTCAGGTAACTGAACATACAGTCTTTTTTCTCTTTGCAAATGCTACAAATAAAAACCATCCTGAATAAATACGGTCTTGTACATTGACAAAATTTTGTTTCATCTCTCTCTCTCTCTTGCACACACGCATACACACATGCGCGTGCGTGCTCACATGCATTAACCAAAACATGATTTCAAGTTCTTCATTTTTTATTGCAATTTGATTATTTTTGCTGTAAAAATACAAGTTGCACTTGATTTCTTGACAATGTAGACTCATATCATTGCATACAATTTACCAATAAATAATACCCATAACTAATACATGTTCAAACCATCTTAATCATTTTGCCAACATTACACAACATAACGGCTACATATGCTCTAAATGCAGACGAGCTTGCACACTGAGACATAATTCTCTCTCTCTCTCTCTCTTGTTCACTAATAACAACAAAAATCTTTTTGAGTACTTTTATTTTTATTGTAATTCTTGAGTTGAGAGCAGAATGAGACAGAAAATATATGTTTACTTTGTATGTTTGTACCGTTAGGTTGTTGAGTAGCGTGTGTTCCACAGAACTTGCTCAGGTACGATTCCTTTATTTTTCGTACACGGTCATTACCGCCAAATGAAATTATTTATTTTACATATAATTTTTCGTACTCTGAAATTAATAATTATTTTTTCGTGTATGAAAAATTACATGAAATATGGTACCTGTATTTGTGATGAGACTGCTGCCTCTGTCCATCATGAACTACATGTACATGTGATGAAACTGCTGTGTTATGTACATGCCAGACATGAACTACATGTACTTGCAAGGAGACTGCTGTGTTAAGTATATGTCCATCATAAACTACATTTATTTGTGAATCCATTCATTGTCCAATATGTAGATATTTTACTCTTGGATACTGTGTTATTTTCAAAAGGTAACCATTCCTTCATATTTGCTTAGTGTTCTTAATGACCCTGCTGACTGTTAACCTAACACAATCTTATTTTCTAATACCGAATGTCCATATGAGAAAGTTCATCTTGTTGGTGACAACGATGTAAATTTTTGATAAAATTGAATGTTTGTGAAACAATTAACCATATCTGGGAAATAACTAAAGTTTTCTAACTCAGCTGATGAATGTTTCAAGTATTATGCTTTCTTTATTTTCTTAGGTGATTATGTGAAGAGAAATTTTCAGAGATGGGCCATACAGTATGAGGCCAGCAAGACACATGAGATTCCCAGTATGACAAGACTGATGGACTGGATCCCTAAACATTTTCCTCAGGAGGAAAGAGTTGCTGTTGTGCATGGAGACTATAGGTACCCAGTCTGATTGTTACTGGAGGCCAACTCTTGTAGGCCTGCAGGCACTTTTGTTGGTTTTTTCAGTGCAATTTAAGCAAAAGTTGTATTTGTTTTTCTGATTAAATTCATACTCACATGGCAGAAAGGGTCCTATTTATTGGAAACATCACAAGACTGGTACAGTGATTTTATGCAATATGACATGATACCTTTTATTTGGAACACTTAAAGACTGGTACAGTTATTTTACTCTGCCATATGATTTGGTACCTTTTATTCTGAATATTTCAAGACTGGTACAGTTATTTTACTCTGCCGTATGATTTGATAACTTTAATTGGGAATATTACACGACTGATACAGTTGTTTTTTGGGAATGTTACATGTCTGGTATGGTTATTTTACACAAGTGTATGACTCGATATACTTTTTTGGTAATATTACCAGACTGGTACAGTTATTTTCCTTTGATGTAAAACTTCATACATTGTATTGATACAAGACTGGTACAGTTACTTTACTCCAGTGTATAACTTGATGCATTTTATTGGGAATATTACCAACCTGGTACAGTTATTTTACTTTGATGTAAAACTTGATACCTTATGTTGAGAATATTACAAGACTGGTATAGTTATTTTACTCCAGTGTATAACTTGATACATTTTATTGGGAATATTACCAACCTGGTACAGTTATTTTACTTTGATGTAAAACTTGATACCTTGTATTGAGAATATTACAAGACTGGTATAGTTATTTTACTCCAGTTTATAACTTGATACATTTTATTGGGAATATTACCAACCTGGTACAGTTATTTTACTTTGATGTAAAACTTGATACCTTGTATTGAGAATATTACAAGACTGGTATAGTTATTTTACTCCAGTGTACAACTTGATACATTTTATTGGGAATATTACCAACCTGGTACAGTTATTTTACTTTGATGTAAAACTTGATACCTTGTATTGAGAATATTTCAAGACTGGTATAGTTGTTTTACTCCAGTGTATAACTTGATACATTTTATTGGGAATATTACCAACCTGGTACAGTTATTTTACTTTGATGTAAAACTCGATACCTTGTATTGAGAATATTACAAGACTGGTACAGTTATTTTACTCCAGCGTATAACTTGATACATTTTATTGGGAATATTACCAACCTGGTACAGTTATTTTACTTTGATGTAAAACTTGATACCTTGTATTGAGAATGTTACAAGACCGGTATAGTTATTTTACTCCAGTGTATAACTTGATACATTTAATTGGGAATATTACCAACCTGGTACAGTTATTATTGAGAATATTACAAGACTGGTATAGTTATTTTACTCCAGTGTATAACTTGATACATTTAATTGGGAATATGACTAGACTTATTAAAGCTTCAAGATTTGGATATGAGTTAATGCATCCAAATAATTCTAAAGAAAGAAAATAAACATAAATGGGTTTTGGCACAATTTTTTACAAAAAAAAGTACATAGTACATGGGTGCTCATGACAATAAAGTCCAATTAATAAAATTGACTCTTCTAATGATTGTTCTGTTTGTAATTGGTGATTAGTATTTGCTAATAAAGCTAATTTTGATTCAAACCTTTTCTTATTGGTATCTTTCTTTATTAATCTTTCACAAGTTAAACATTAAATTGGGTCGATAAACAAAAATAAAAAACCTTAAATTGCATTATGATGCATATCTCTGTTAATAAGTGCACAGAGAAAACTGTGTATAACATTTACTGATTTTTTAAAGAAGCATACCATTTATACTTCCTTATAAGTAGGGTCCAGGTGCAAACAATTTACACCCTCAGGCTGATCTGTCATTGCGTTGGTTCTACTGATTACTCCTAATGAGCAGCATGGACCCAGATCTGTCAGCACATTATGTGATGGCAGATCTGGGTCTGTGTAATTTGGTGTTGGATCCAACTTATATGCAGGTATATATGGTATATGGAGGATATCTACATTTTTTTTGTAGATATTAGGAAGTATTTGACAAGTGAAGTGGAAACATTTTATTACCATGAGTTGAGAAGTCACAAGTGGCAATACAAAATATTTACACTTTATGAGTGAAATATTTCCTTATATCTGCTCATAAAAAAGTAGAATTTCTTGTTATTAAATGGTTTTCAAGGCAAAAACCATCAATTTGCATAGATTTCTTTTCAACAACTGCATTACTACATTGATAAAATTAGGTTTCAGAATTTTACAGTTATTGTAGGACAGTGTCATTTTACAAATTTAGCTGAGGGCTGTTCCATTTAAACATACATGGTACCCAAGTAAGGCAGTTTTTCAAAAAATATATGCCAGGGAAGTTCAGTTTCACAGAGTTCATATTAAAATGACAAGAAAATTTTAAATTGCATCTGTTGGTGAGTACTCCACTTTAAAAGTGCCTTCCCTGGGTCCCATGTATGTTTCAATGGAACAGCCCTGATACAAATAATGTTTCAAATTGTGTATTTTGTCAAATTCATACAAAGATACAAAAACGACATAATTTTTATTTTTGTTAACACATTTCTTACACTTATTGATACATTCAACAATGTTGAGGTGTTACTGTTGAAACATCACAGAGCGGTCATTTCCAACAGATTTCGGAGCATAACATCTTTAAACAAAATTTTTTAATGATTATCGGATTACCTATAAGAATTGTTTCATTTATTTCGTTTTATTTATATGTTCAAACATTAATTGTCTGGCTTTGGAGTCTTGTTCAGTAACAGGTGCTGCATTCAAATTTCAATTTTCGCTTAATTTCAGTTTGCAATCAGCTCTCAGTCCCTGATTTTCTCCTCATTTTCTACATTATTATGATTGTCATGAGAGTTAAAATTGCTACTTAAACAATTTTATTACTTTATTTAATCAAGAGTTATTCCTAAACATGTGTACTGTTTGTCACAGAGTATAACAGGCATATGACGCTCTATAGGTAATACAGATTATCAAATAATATCAGGTTCTGTAAGTCCAGTCAATGAAAATTTGCACAATTCATGTGGAAAACTAATTATACAAATTTAAAGTCCATGCCTGAAGCCTTTGTTCAGTTGCTTTGAGTTCATTTTTAGGCATTTCTCAATTGTGCCTCCTCAGTGATTACATAAAAGTATACTAAAGTGTCTACAGTAAAGACATTGTATGATCTGTTCATTTTAATGAAGAGAGAGAGGGTGGGAGGAAAACAGATAGAAAGAGAAGGAGCAGGAAAAGATGAAAAATTAGATTATGGAATTGCAGATTTAAAAACAGTCATAAAGACAGATATATTTCCTACATGGAAAAGGAAAGCAGTTCCAAAAAAGTGGTATCATCACAAAATCATTTTTGTCATACAGATCCACTTCGTTATGTCATTTTAAAATATATAATGAATGCCAGTAATCTATACTTTGCAGTACCTGAAACATAATGATAAAAAATTATGAACAGTAATTAATTAATTAATACTGCATATCCCGAATTATCTGTCATCTCAACTAATTCCTGGCTCACAATTTATTTTTAAATTTACAAGTTTATTCGTTCTGATATCAATGGTCCAAAAAGTATGGTGACCCCTCATTATAAAGCACATCAGTATATTGTGCATAAGGGAATGGATCCTATTTATGGGATGAATTTGGTTTTGATACTGAACCTACCTTAATAAAAGGCAGCTTCAGATTTAATGGTTTCGATAGATAACATTATAGTGAGGGACCAGTACAATCTCACTACCTTAAGTGTAAGGTACTGTCACTGGATGAATGAAGCCATGCCCCTCTAACGAAATTTTACTCAAAATATACACAGTCATTTGATTAGTCAGAATATTTTTGGGTAAGATTTTGAGTGAAATAAAATTTTATGACAGTGGGGCCAAAAATCTTGAGAAAACCACCCAGTATGGATTGACAAGCACTTGACTTGAAATTCTACCCAAGACCTGCAAGGCTAGGCATATGGCCTAGCTATTGCACAGTCTTTGCCTGTTATTGTTACTGTTCAGACATATAAGCATGTGGACAGAATGCAGTTTTTCAGTGCTTGCATTAATCAACTGTACTGTAACATATCAATCACACATTAGCATAGCAGACACTCACATTGTAACATATCAGACACTCACATTGTAACATGTCACTCACATTATAACAGATCAGACACTCACATTATAAGATATGAGACAGTCACATTGTAACATAAGATAGTCATATTGTAACATATCAGAAACTCACATATCAGACACTCCAGTGGTAACATATTGGACACACACATTGTAATATATCAGACACTCACATTGTAACATATCAAACACACATTGTAACATACCAGACACATTGTAATACATCAGACACTCACATTGTAACACATCAGACACATTGTAATATATCAGATGCATTTTAACACATCACTCACATTGTAACATATCAGACACTCACATTTAATACTTTGGATACTCACATAGTAACATATCAGACACTCAAATTGTAACATATCAGACACTCACATTGTAGCGCATCTGACACTCACACTAACATTCAGAGTCACTTTGTAACTGATCAGACACTCGCATTGTAACATCAGAAACTCACATTGTAACAAGTCATACACTGACATTGGGCAAATTTCAAATTAGCTCGAAGGATATTGCATGCAGAAATTTGATCATCTCAGACACAGGTGAATATAAAGTTCACTAATTCCCTTGCAGGCTTGGCAATGTAATTTTCCACCCTGAGAAGCCAGAAGTGATAGGTGTATTGGACTGGGAATTATCAACTCTTGGTGACCCATTGACTGACCTGGCCATTTTGTGCATGAGCCACCACACTCCCCCTGGAATTACAAACTGGTCTTGTAAGATACTTTTAAAAGTTATTACTTTTTACATAACTCGGGTCTACCACAGTCTTTGGAATCATTTTTATTTTCGCAAGATGGATCACCTAGTATATCTGTGACTGTGTGTGGGTGTCAAGAACATTTGTGTGAGAGTCTGTGTGTCTGTAGATGGGACAGTTTTAGGTTAATTAATTTTATAACGCATGTAAAATACAAGTCATACAGGTTATGTAGGCTTTCAGGACTGACTACTTCAGTAATGGGTATCATTTTTTATAACTTGATTATACCTGTCTTTAAATGGCAATTATTCACTTTACTTAGAGCATCATATGCCATATACCTTTTGGAAGGTCATTATTTACTTGCCCCAAGAAATTCATGTCAAGAATCATTGTTAAAATAGTGGACATTTTTGGGTGTTTTCAACATTTCATACCTACTGTGTTTCTGTTACTTAAAATAGTTAGTGTTTCTAATTTTTATTCTGCCTTTGCTTTAGTTACATAAATTAACTCTTGTTTCTTAGAATAAGGCACTTTCTGTACTTTGTTCTATTAGTCTTTTGGACTGGGAAAAGCCAGAAAAGTTATGTAAAGGGACATAGCTCAAAGTATAATTCTAATCTGACATTTAACAAAGTCAAAGTCTGGTATCTTTTTTTTCATTGTGTTGACAAATGTATTGAATTGTAAATGGTTTTTAAAAATTAAGAGCTATAAAAAGCACATATATAACTGAGAACAATTCCTTTCATCTTGTAATATGATGATTGACTAATATTTACATACACTAGTTTTTGGGTGCAGGCAATCTGGTGGCTGATTTAAAGGCTTTTCTCTGCAGTTCTGACTCAGAATATTTACCTCCCTTGATTTAGTTTGCCTTTTTATGTGTCGTATTTAAAAAAATAGAATAGACCAGTATGACATGAAATGTTACTCTAAATTAATTATTTAAACATGTTCTCTTAAAATGCTTGTTGCACAAATAACTTTGTAATAGTAAGATAAATTTTGATGAAACTTTGCCCAGGTAGGTATCATGACTAGATGCTGTGTCACATAACATAGTTATGTCTTTTGCCTTAACATCACGGTCACAACAAGATAAAATGTAATTCTGTAAATATATATAAAAAAAATTTCATTTCATAAATTATATGAAAAATCTGATTTTTTTTCCAGTGCAGTGATCATGAAGATATATTTCTTGAATTATTTAAGTGATCGTTTGTTTTACATGGCTTAAATTCAACATACAGTGAATGGAGGCTTGAATCTGTGGTGCTCAAGGGTTGCAATGAAATGCCAGGTGAATCCCCTGATTGTATGTTTTTATGATAGTTCCCATGCACTGATAACTGAATCATGACACTTATGTGAACGGTCTCATGTCTTGAGAAACTTGATTATTGCAAGTTTGTTTGAAAGGTCTCATGTCCTGAGAAATTTGATTATTGCAAGTTTGTTCGAAAGGTCTCCTGCCCTGAGAATCTGGATGATTGCATGTTTGTATGAAAGGTCTCATGATCTGAGAAACTTGATGATTGTACACTTGTACAAAAGGTCTTATGCCCTGAGAAACTTGATGATTGCATGTTTGTATGAAAGGTCTCATGATCTGAGAAATTTGATGATTGTACACTTGTATGAAAGGTCTTATGCCCTGAGAAACTTGATGATTGCATGTTTGTATGAAAGGTCTCATGATCTGAGAAATTTGATGATTGTACACTTGTATGAAAGGTCTTATGCCCTGAGAAACTTGATGATTATACACTTGTATGAAAGGTCTTATGCCCTGAGAAACTTGATGATTGCATGGTTGTATGAAAAGTCTCAGAGCTTGAGAATCTTAATGATTGTATACATGTATGAAAGGTCTCATGATCAGATAATCTTGGTGATTGTACACTAGTATGAAAGTTCTTATGATCAGTGAGAAACTTGATTATTGTATGCTTGTATGAAAGGTCTCATGCCCGATAATCTTGTATGCAGCAAAATGGAGAATATGTGATTCTATTCTTGCATTTGTTGGTGTGTACATATATACATAATTGTGAAAGAAAGCCTCCATCAAATTCAAAAGGAATGAAACCCGTGAAATGTTGTAGAACTCAGTCTTTTGATGTGCACTATTTATTTTATTGATGTACAGATCAGTTTTTGCAAAGGGTATGAATCTATCCACACCCCTAAAGGTGGAGTTGGGGATAGCAGAAAAAAATAACTTAAAAATGCTGAAAAACAGATTTTCTACTTCTTTATAGTTCTTTATGTAATTGATTACAAGTATAGTATCTTAATTCTCATTCGCATCAGGTTCTTTTGTATAACTGTTACAGCATTCAGGGGAGTAAACTTCCAAGAGCTGGGAATTCCAACAGAGCAGGAAATACTTGAGGACTACTGCCATAGAATGAACATACCATCCATACACAACTGGAAGTTCTATATTGTTTTTGCTTTCTTCAAGTTTGCTGCAGTGTTGCAAGGAATTTACAAAAGAGCAACTCTGGGTCAGTTTCAGATTTCTATATGCTCTTTTTTGACATTATTGGAACATAGGGTAAACACCAGGATGCCATATTTGCATTAGACTGGGATAACAAACACAACAATGGTATTCAGCAAAAGATGGACCACGCTGATTTGCATTCAACTGATGGCTATACACTAGTATGCATTCAGCAGACTGTACACACTAGTATGCATTCAGCTGATTATACAAACTAGATGGCATTCAGCCAACTGTACACACTTGATTGCATTCAGCTGATTGTAAACACATAATTGCATTCAGCTGACTGTACACACTAGATGGCATTCAGCTGACTGAACACACTATATGGCATTCAGCCAACTGTACACACTAGATTGTATTCTGCTGACTGTACACACTAGTATGCATTCAGCTGACTATACACACTTGATTGCATTCAGCTGACTGTAAACACATAATTGCATTCAGCTGACTGTACACACTAGATTTCATTGAGCTGACTGTACACACTAGATTTCATTGAGCTGACTGAACACACTAGATGGCATTCAGCCAACTGTACACACTAGATTGCATTCAGCTGACTGTACACACTAGTATGCATTCATCTGACTGTACACACTAGTATTCATTCAGCTGACTGTACACACTAGATTGCATTCAGCTGACTGTACACACTAGTATTCATTCAGCTGACTGTACACACTAGATTGCATTCAGCTAAGTTGCAGTTAAAGAATCAAATGCGGCTTAGCATGTTGAATGATCTGCTGGATGCACATCAATTATACCCTCAGTTGTAAACCATTTTTATGTTGTCATCTCAGTCAGACACCAAAAACATAAGTTTATATTTACTTGTGTTATAATGTGAATATTTGCAATAAAGTTGTTAACATTTATTCAAGTCTGTTGTTATTGGTCATGTCTTGTGCCAATTGCATTTTTGTGGAAGAACAGATATTTGTTTATCTGATCACTTGTAAAATGTATGACCCTTGAATTATGTTACATGTTAGAGACTAATTGTAGAAAGTCTCATTCTAAAGATAAGGTAGGGTTGACATTGGATAATTGTACAATATCTTTTTGGAGGTCAGAATTGATAACATACTCCAGATTTTTTAATAAGCAAAAACTGGATCAAGAAATGGCCAGATCCTTCATTCAGAATTGCCCATGCAGCAGTAGATCTTTCACCGGATTTGACATGGTTCAGTTAAGATCAATTCAAGCCTTTATCCAGAACGTCACTGAAACTACTATTATTCAAGACATGCTGTCAAAAATCCTTAGCTTTGGTATGCAGGGAGCTAGTTACATGCTTTTCAATGGACCTAAACTAGTTCATATCAAATGGATCTGTGGTATAACACAACCTTGCATTGTAGCCAAGAATAGTTCAGTAATTCTTGTCTTAGCTGGTTATAATTACCATGGATCACATGAATGTTAGATGTGCTGCTTTCAGTTTGGGAGAACAGGCTATTCTTAAGCCATTTTCCTCTCAAATGGTCATGGTAGAGGAGGGGTGGCCAGTGTTCCCTCCTCTTTTTACATTTTTAAGTATGTTTCTCAGAAAATACTTTCCTGATCACATTATGATAAAACTCTCCCAACCTCCAACCTCCCTGTTATGCAAGCATCCTAAGTTGATGTATTACTCAACTTAACGCTGGTGCTGGTGCCGTCTAGTGGTGTTCATGGGGAAGTACTCAGTAGAGTTTCTTTTCCTTTGTGCATATGGTATATAAACAGACAGACAAAACTTATATGTTGTTGGGAGACATGGATTTGGAATGTAGCAGAATTTATTTTTCTTAATTTACTTAAAAGGTTACTTTGTTGTACTTTTTTTAAAAATGCATCATTGAATTATTATAACTTTTGGCTTGAGATTTTTAATTTAGGTCATGTTAAATCACAAATTTTTATTGGCAAAAATTTGGGGGTATTTTATGGTTCTAACTAACAACAAATTTAAAGACTTTACAGAGAAGGATCTGCTGTAAACCTAGTAGGAAGGGAAGCTTGATGACCTGAGTGTTCTGACTGACATCATGTAATGTCATGGAGACCTGATACATTGTATCTTCTTGTTTTGTTTAAAAGTAATGTACCTGAATTGGAAGACATGTTTATTGGTTATATTGTCATTAAATTAAAAATGAATGTCCAAATCTTTGAGATTTATAATGATGAGCAAGTCTTATGACCAAGAAAAATAATTTATGATAAACTTTATGGACAATTGTCGTTCATCATTCTCTACCTTAATGGAGTTTATGCCAAATATCTGAATATGTTTGGGACTTCTGGTGTGACTGTTTTCAGACTACTGTGGACATAGTTTTTAGACATATATGTTCTTTTTTGACCATATATGTGTTAACTAAAGTGTTTCTAATTAATCAAAAAGGTATCATCTTCACAGAACTAAAGAACTGAGATCTTGAAAATAAATGCCTTAATAATAATATTCCTTACTTGTACTTTTCTACCTTTTATTGACACAGGCTGCTTTTTTTTTACTTTGTTTCTTACATATGAAATATACTGTATGAAGAAACTGAAATTTTTAAGAACAATTTTAAATTTGCAAGACAGCTTCTTTTCATGAACATTTTCTTATATCTGTTATATACTGTGATAGAATTTGTAAAATTGCAAATAATTATGTCAGTAATATAACAAACTTACAGATTTATGAAATTTGGATGACAATAAAAATGATTATGATTTAAAGTACATTTCATACTTTTTCTGTGTATTTTGAAACATGTATTAATGTATATAAAAATATGATTCTTTTCATCAGGTCAAGGAAAGTCTGAAGATTCAGAGAAAATTGGAGCCAATGCTGAGAAAATGGCAAATGCAGCTTGGAAAATAGCTTCTGAAAGCAAACTGAACTCAAATACACAACAGGAAATAATGAAAACATCAGAAACGAATAGACAGTCTGCTTTTTCTTCATCCACAATAACAAAGTCTGTAACAAATGTAGGTAGGGCACTAGTTGTAAATTTTGAAATTCTCAGGAACATACAAGGTTTGATAATATAAAAAGATAACTCAATTTTATAGAAATTGTATTAAAATACAATGGAACTAAGAAAACTCAAAATGATGAAGGAAGAAATTTTGCTTCTAGATTTTGGTAGTTTAAAGTTTTTTAGGAATGCCTTACACGAGTCTGCTCAAGTCAGGCAGATAGTGCTATGTATTCAAGTCAGTATGGCATTGTGTAGCGTTTGAGTGAGTCAAGTAGGGCTAAACATTCATGTCAGTCCAGCAGTGCTGAGTGTTCAAGTCTCTGAAGTAGTGATGATAATTCCAGCCAGTCAAGTAGTGCTGAGTATTCCAGCCAGTCAAATGCATACTGAGTACTGCAGTCATTCAGGCTGTGCTGAGTATTCAAGGCATCCAAGTAGTGCTGAGTATTCCAGCCAGTCAAATGCATACTGAGTACTGCAGTCATTCAGGCTGTGCTGAGTATTCAAGGCATCCAAGTAGTGCTGAGTATTCCAGCCAGTCAAATGCATACTGAGTACTGCAGTCATTCAGGCTGTGCTGAGTATTCAAGGCATCCAAGTAGTGCTGAGTGTTCAGGTCAATCAGGTGGTGAGGAGTATTCAAATCAGCAAAGTGGTGCTGAGTACTGATGTGAGTCAAGTGGGACTGACTATTCATATGAGTCCAGTGTTAAAGAGTGTTCGTTTGAGTCAGTACTAAGCATTCAAGTCAGCCAAGTAGTGCTGAGCATTCGTGTCTGTCAAGTGGTGCAGAGTATTCAAGTCAGCCAAATGGTGCTGAGTATTCATGTGAGTCAGATAGCGCTGAGTATTCAAGTCAGCCAAGTAGTGCTGAGAATTCAGGTAATTGAAGTGGTGCTGAGTATTCATCAGCCAAGTGGTGCTGAGTATTCATGTGAGTCGTGTGGTGCTGAATATTCATCTGGTGTTAAGTATCCAAGTCAGCCAGGTAGTCCTGAGCTTTCATGTCAGCCAAGTAGTGTTGAGTATTTATGTCCATCAAATTGTTCTAAGTATTCAAGTCAGCCATGTTGTGCTGACTATTCTTGTCATTCAGATTGTGTTGAGTATTTAAGGCAGCCAAACAGTGCTGAATATTCATATCAGTCAAGTGGTGTTGTGCATTCATGTCACCCAAGTATTGTTGAGTATTCATGATGGACAAAAGGTGCTGAGTATTCAAGACACCTAAATGGTACTGAGCATTCAGTCATGTAGTGCTGACTATTTATGTTAGTCAAATTGCACTGAGTATTCACTTAGTATTCAATGCAGCCAAGTAGTGCTGAATATTTGTGTCAGTCAAATGGTGCTGAGCATTCAAGTCAGCCATGTTGTGCTGACTATTCTTGTCAGTCACATTGTGTTGAGTATTCCTGTCAGCCAAGTGGTGCTGAGTAATTCAAGTCTGGCAAGTGGTACTGAATATTCAGCCATGCAGTGTTGACTATTCATATCAGTAAAACTGTGCTGAGCATTCAAGTCAGCCAAGTAGTGCTGACTATTCATGTCAGTCAGATTGCAACTCATTCAGCCATGTAGTGCTGACTAAGTATTCAAGTCAGTCAGGTAGTGCAGAGTATTCAACCCAGTCAATTAGTACTAAGTATTTGAGTCAGTCAAAGAATATGAGTTAGTCAAGTTGTGATGGGTATTAGTCTGATTAATATTTCCAGTTATAAAAGTTTTACTATTATAGCAAACAAGTTACATATATATATAGATATATATATTGCTATTGACCAAACCTTAAGAATTTCATGAATGAATCCTGGACATCCATTTTCCAGATTTGCTGTCTGTAGTAATTAAAATCTGGAAATTGTTCTTGGCCTTGCACCAAAATGATAACTCTTCTTGACTCAGAAGCATCTTAGCCATAGCATATGATTATTGAAATCATTTGACTCTAATGTTACAGTATTGCATCAGATATTTCAGTGTAACAGTTACTGTTTTACAGAGCTGTGCATCATCTTAGTGTAACCTAGTACAGTTATAATACTCAAATAATGTTGTCATGTGACACTAGAATATACCCTCTACATTCTTTCTCATATCATGGTTTGCGCATTACAGACTAAAAGTTCATTTAGCCTAAAAATGTTTAAAGTTTCAAAATACCTTTTTTACATGAGTCTTTTAATTTTACTATTGAACTTATATCTGTATGTTTTCATATATTTTTTTTCTGTTACTTTAGGAGAGATGGCAGTCACTGTGGAAGCATTGTCATCCCGAGCCCATGACCTTCATGCCAAGGTCAAGGACTTTATTAGAACCTTTATTGTGCCATTAGAGACTGAGTTTATTAAGCACAGTGTGTCCGAGAAGAAATGGCAAGAGTTTCCTCCTTTGAAAGAGCTACAGGTAATTAAAACACCATGTGTTGTAGAATGTTAGAATTTGTCTTCTAACTCAGTCCAGAAATTAAAAACTAAGATTGAAGTAAGATGTTGTTTAGTGTGGCTTGATTTGATTCCGTTCAGACTGGCTGTTTTATAGACATATCATTGGCCATCACATTATGTTCTATGTGCATCTACATGTAGAAAAGCTACTTTTACAGGTTTTTAGCATCTTTGAAGATCATTTTAACTTGAAAGAACAATGGAACATGAAAGAACTGTGACATGAGAGAACAGTGTAATATAAAAGAACTGTTTGATGAGAAAGCACAATGAGTTTTAACAATTATACTACATAATAAATAGAGTGGTCTAAGGCACTCACCTTTACAGATCATTGACATTTCACCACAGTCAGTCTTGGACTTGGCCAGCATGTGTATGTGAGAAAGCTTTCCATTAGTTTCCCAATGGACAGGGGTTCTTCCCGGGGTTTTCCTGGTTACTTCCTCAACCATATATATTATCCACCATATATAGCCTATCATGTGCTGATAAATGGCATTAAGCCCATAACAGCAACATAAAAATAATGAAACAACTCATTGTCTAACCATGTACATGAAGGAGGCCGAATGTTTACATCCAGCATGTGCATGATAAATCTCAGCAGGCCTGTTGCTGGCAAATAAAAAGTGCTATGGCCTAGATTGATGTAGGGCTGTAATGGATGGTATCTTTTGAATGCACTAAATCCTTATAGGTTTATCCTATATTTAAATTATGTGAAGTTATCTATGTAAGGAAAGAAGAAAAGGAAGAAAATGACCAACAAACAAACCAGATCCAAAGAATCATAACTCTTTATGGACATGCTAACAAGTATGAGGTGTGCTTAAGTCTGATATACATAAACTAATATAGTGTGGTATGATTGTGTTCATTTTTCCATTCCTGATTTATATATTTTTTTATTTTCAAGCTGTCATTTGTGTCATAACTTATTTTTCATATTTTATCTAGAGTCAGATAATTGCAGTTTGCTGTGTTTGTACATTATCAAGCTTTAGTCAAAGTAAAATGAAAAAGTCATTTAAGATAGTATGGAATGTTTATTCTTCTACAGTCATGAAGAAAGTGGTATACCCGTACATCTTTTGATGACTTTGCACATTGTGAAGAAAAATTCACATAATTTTGCACCTACTTGTACTTTCACACCTGATTCCATTTTTACACAGAATAATACATTTCTTATGCTAATATTTTCTCTGGTGTTTTTTTTTTTTAAACCAAAAGATAATACCCTGCAAGTGTTCTCATAATGATTTTCTTGTCTGATTTACACTCTTTATGAATTGAATGCATGACAAATAATATACTGGGAAACAATAAACCCACCTTATTTAATTATTATATTCATCTTTGTGACATGTTAGTTCCCCTCTTTTTTTATTTGACTATGGTGTAACTTTGTATTTGACTCTGATGTTCTTGTATATTTGACTTTAAAGTAGCTTTATATTTGACTCAGGTGTACCTTTATTCTAAATACTTTCACAACTATTCATTGGGAGATCCACAGAATCATGTTGTGACAAATATCTTGTTTTTGTTATGTTTTGCAAGAGAATGCAGCTTTAAAACATAATTTAGGGAATATAACAGGCTGCAGTTCTGCACTCATATATATAGATCACATAGAATGTTGGCAATATAGAATCCTGAGGAAAAGAAACATAATTTTTTCTTTTGAGTTTCATTTATCACAACTCAAGAGGCTTTAGTCATGTGTTGTATAAAACTGTTAACTGAGCTATTTAATTTACTCATAAAAGTTTCAAACATTCGTTTGCTTGTGAAAACATTCTAATTTACAGTAAATCATTAGACAGAATTAGTATCCCTTTTGCAGATTTGTCTTCATTTTCAGCTTTTAAATGGATAAAGATAGAAATTGAAGACAAATAGATTTCAGGTTTAACTTGCATGCCTTTTTGTCAGTATGGTATATAATTTAATTTAGATGCATATTGGTTAATATGGTATTGATGATTCAACTACGTGCATATTGGTCTTGCACATAGGTAGAACAAATTTTTAATTTACCTATTTTTTTTACAAGTATTCTTCGTTATTCTGTACATTCGAATATGCATATTATTAAAGAGGTTAATTGAATTTTCAAGCTGTGTGCCAGTATTTGTGATTATTGCAGAGATTGGACCAGAGTCAGGTTTTGTGCCATCCAGTATTTCATTTTGGGGGATAATTTGTGTTGAGGGCTGTTCCAGTAAAACATATATCCTCCCTAAGGATGGCACTTAAAAAAAACTTCTGTACAAGATTGTGTTTGAAACTATTTTGATTCTGACAGTGGAGAGGTGATTAGGAAAATCACTTCTGTTGTGGGTTGTGTTAACATTATGAGAAATCGCTGGTGGGGTTGTCAGAAGAAAAAAAAACGAATATATATTTAAAATCGCATCTAATCCCCTCCTAGCGGTCTAACGTGAATAAAAATTTGGGTCAGAAAATTATGCCAGTACACGCGAGTACACCTAATTTGTACGAATTCGTGTACTTTTAAAGCAGTGATACGCGTTTCGCAAATTACGTCAACGTCACGGATATAAAAAGTGCTTTGCGTAGTATGCAATTTTTATTTCATTTTTAACTTTAAAAGTGCATTTTGTGATGTAATTCGCGCTGCCAGTAGCAGTATCACAGCACTTGATGCGACATCCAGATTCAGGAAGGCAAAAATTAAAATAGCTGGATACTTCAGTTTGACATGAATGGCTGTTAAAGTAAATTTGATTGGTTCATTGGGCCTTGGAACAGGCATTTTATGGTAGTTTAAACCTTACTTTCATCATGGAAGTTTTACAAATGCGTGTTTCAAATAAGGGCCACACAGGAAACCAAAATGGCTGAATCACAACAGGGTTTGTCCTCAGATGACGTTTTCAGTTGGCAAATACTGGCTGGCGATAGCTATGATGACAATGAATTTCATGTATATCAGTCTGTTGGACATTGGGAAAACATCACTGGAAATACCAGTGTGTGATTCTGAGCCCAAAATTGATGTTGAGTGTAAGTCCGATGTACGTGTTGTATGGACAGGATGCCGGTTATATTTATTCAAGATACCCATGTCTGAACAAGCAGACTGTGGGAATGTTGGACTTAAAACCCTAATACAGCATTATGGAAGAGAAAAAATCTGGCATAAGAGGCAGCAAAGCACCGATTCAAGGAAGTGAATCTTTGGCAGAGTTCTTGTTAGTGAAAACTTTTCTTTTTTGAATAGAGATATCCAAGGGAGAATACCCATGGGGCCATACCTGTGGGATGTTGAAAATTGCACAGCCATAAAGAACAGTAACTTGTTCAAGCTAATTATGCATATGCATTTCAGACAGCAGGCAATGAAAGGGAGTTCTCAGCACAGAATAATATTCGTACACAGAGGAGAATCATATTAAATTCAGAAACAATCAACAGATTAATGCTCGTAGGGAACATCAGAGAATCCCCATACAACATAATTATGTGTGTGTAGATCTCTAGTTGGCAGAACCACTATGGCAACAAAAGAATAACGAGACTAACTTTCATATCATGCAGATGTATTACCAAATGAAGTACATGCTGTCTGTGTGCAAACCCTTTGGCACTTAGTTCCAAGCCATCATTTGGTATTTGTATTACAAATTGGATTACTGTTATCTAGTACACAACATTTTGAACAGTGCCATTAACTAATGATGAAATTGATGAAAAAATACTTGATGTCATTCTGATATATGGATTCTTTACTACACTACTAATCTGTTCATCCTGATTCTTTTTTACCATCTCCTTTAGTTTTACTGTTACCAATACTTTTAATAAAATTGTAACTTCTATTTTCTTACAATCTAAATATTTGTGATCATGTATTTTTGTCAAAAGGTAAAATGTGCTTAGTTTTGTTGTAAAATCTAAAACTATTAATTTGCAAGGGACTAAAGTAAAAAGTGGGTCAACTTCATGTGTGCAAAAATTATTGCTATATTACAGATTGTTGTTAGAAACAACAGAATAGTTGTACAAGATGTATTTTGTAAAGTTGTAGAACCAGCACTCGTATTTTAACCACATATTCCATTTAAATAATACTATCATTATTTCTGCACATTCCTATCAGTTTTTCCCAAGTGGTATTAATTTCCTGATCTGATGTTGTTCATTTCTTGTGCAATTTTTACACATCAAGAATTCTCAGTATCATTAAAAAACAATGTAATCTGCACCAAATTGAGTTGTTTGAGAAGAAATTCATTTTTTAACCCAAAAATTACTGAAGCTATGAGTTCTGGTATTAAAGTCTCACATTAAATAACATTTAAAGTAGCCATGATAGTAATTTAGGATGCAACTGTTCTAATTTCACCTTTGGTATATTCAAATCTTGAATGTGATGGAGGAACATGGCTCCAAAATAAACACATCTATTTTAGAACCTGTTCATTGACTATAAATCAAGTATATAATCCGAGTCCAACTGAATTGTTAGAAAAATTTTAATTCTTTTGACAACATCGTAATTAGCTATCAAATAAGGAGTAAGCCTATGGTCTTTCTGCCATCCCAACCAAGACCCCACCACAACCACGTGACCATGCCCAATGACATCAAAGTAATAATCGCTATACAACTAGAGATGACATCTCTTTGAGTATTTTGATTTCAGTAGAGCCTTAACGGAGTGGAACTTGACCATTTTATTTGATTTTATTGGTCTCTGGTTATCCCATGGTATTTCTGTTACTTGAACATTATCTTACAGTGTGTCCAGTCAGCATGGTCGATAAAAGCATACAAACATTGAGAGTTGTTGAAGGACTCATATTACTACAGATATGAAAAGAACGAGAATCAATGAAGATAAAATAGAGTATACATGGTTTGACTGTCCCTGATTGGTTGATAATGAAAGTAAGATTTTAGTAAAAAGAATCTTTCAAGAGCTTGTCCTACTTGTAACTGAAAAAAGTCAGGGACATTGTTTTATTAACATAATTTCTGTCCCTTTACAGACCTGAGTTTGGAAGACTCGTTACTGAAATCAGCACCTGACTCTTTGGTGTTAGTATTGAAAGCACACATTTCAGATTTGTGTAGTTCCAGAAAATGGTGCAGCTGTTATGGTTTTCTTTTCACAAAAGCTGTCATCATAGATGTCTCTATACTGATACAAATTTGATCATGAGCACTTGAAATTTTAAGTTATTGAATTTTAATATCATGGTGTTTGCACAGGTTTACAATGGGAACTGAATTAGTACAGCGAGTCTTGAACTCTTGAGTTTTGTGCAGACACATGGAATCCAAGCAGAATACATCCAGAGATGTAGAGGTTTTCTGTCTTGGATTTAGTCTCCCCATTGCATTTCACATTGATATGCATAGTCACGAACAAAAATTAGTATAGTAGTAGGAAAAGTACATGACAAATTTAGATAAATATCATAAACATGACAAACAGTATGTGGGGGGACAAGAGCATAAGAACAGGCTGGAATGGAGAAGTATAATAACAACAATAATGAGTAGAAGTGTGCCTCTTTCTTGATGTGTGCAACATTATTTTCTCAGTTTCAGTAAGAAATTACATCAAAGGGAAGACAATAAAGGATGTACAGTTAACTAAACCACATGAATTTAGCTACTCAAATCGATTTTAACCTTCTGGTCATATCTGTTCTGGTCTGTTTCTGTCCATTCTGGTGTTTATGTCCACTGAATCAGTATGGGTTGGAAAAAATTTGGCAAATTTAAAGATTGAAAAATCTTTTGGCAGATTATGATGATACACTGTACTTCTGCCTGAGAGATGTGAATAATTTTATTTCTTGGTTTGTTGATTCCGGTTGTTGCTCAGTTCAAATGCATCATTGAAAAACACTGATGCATTCTCATACTTTGTTACAAATATTTATTACAGATGCACATCTCCAGATATCGGTGAATATAGCTTGAATAAGTTATAACAGTTCTGGTTGGAACAATGGATATTGTTAGAGAAACTTTAAGTGAGCTAAAATGTAAACTTTTTGGCAGCGTGTAATGCAGGATTGCTCAAGACTTCCCCATCTCATATGCTCACCATGAAAAATCCATTTATACCAACTGATGATGACTTTTAGGTAACTGTCAGAAAGGTATAATTGACAATATTCAAAGGTCTACAAAAATTACTGGAGTCAAAATTAATAAACCCGTACAGCTGTGGCAAAAATGATGGAATAGTACCTTTGCTGCTGTTGCCACAGTTGATTAGTTGGTTGATTTACTTTGGTTTGGTTTGGTTTTTTGTTGGGGGGTTAACAGTATATTAGGTGGAGGAAGAACCCTGAAAGACCACCAACCTAAATTGGTTGATCTGTGACAAAAACTCACTCTGTGGGATGTGCAAGTGATCTGTAAAAGCAAGCACATACACTTGGGCACATGGAGCCTCTGTTGATTGATGTTTATCTCCAACAGCTGAAGTCATTTAGACATGAGATCTCAGGTTTTGGTAGATCATTATGGCTTTTACACCATTTTCAGATGAAGAGAATCTATATATGGCAGCCAGTTTTACTGCTGAAGAAAATCCAAGTACTTTTGAAACATCAAACACCACTTATGTAGAACCACTGACCTTCCTCAAGTAACTGGCAACATTCTCATTTACACATTGGAGGCAAGTAATCACATGACAAGCATCTTGTACCACTCTGCCATGGAAGCCCCTCAGATCTGTATCACAAGACAAGCATCTTATACTCTGCCATGAAAGCTCTCAGACCATAGGTATAAGTCTCGTATGAAAGACTAGAAGTGGGAGATAGAACCTGTGACAACTGGACTAAAAGTGCAGAATGTTACTGCTAGGCCATCAGTGATGATGATGATGCTGCTGTTGACAATACAGTTAACTGAATGACATTGATTTTACGAGTACTCTGGGAAAAAAATGATTCCTTGACTTTCATCCATTTTTTAAAATCTAATTTATGATATGAAAATGTTTGACTTTCTGTATTTCTTTTTTTTAAAACTTTATTTTAGTCTTGCAATAAGGCATAAAAATAAGATGTCGGTAACTGAAATATGTGTTCTTACAAGAAATGATATAGTGTAAAAGTAGGCAGAAATAATGCGACATCACTTGCACAGGCATTAATGATTTTTTCTGACAAATCATGTATTATAAGCTTACCAAAACATTTATTGAAAAAAATAATAACAAGGGAATCATAGCATCTGACCACACATTTACAGCAATACAAGATTTAACTATTATTCTAATCAAAAGCAGCATGCCTGGGAACAAAGAAAAATAGCAAAACATAGTGATCACTTCAGCAAACACAGTTTAGTAAGGATATAAATTCATGATTTCTGTATTAGAATAGAAATCCCTAATATAAAAATTCATGGACATTAAATTAGTAGGTATTAAGGGACTGATCAATAACATCTACAAATAATAAGCCACCAAGAAAATTTGCGATTTCACAGTATCAGAGACATACATGGCTAACAGACAAACAAACAAAAGGACAAAAGATTGATTATAATGAATGAATACAAATAAAAATATGCAGTAGATTATATGATCTATAAGAATTCAGTAGATTACCTCCAGCCAGCTGTTATTTAAATCACTTCTGTCCCCAACCCAATATTAAAATCGCTTCTACCACCCACTAACCCATAGCCAGAAATTATGTTTAAAAAAATATGTTTCTGTAGGGGGCAGTGTTTTTCGATTAAAACATATCTGATGGTGGATCATAATTTTTTTAAATTGCTTCTGTTGTGGGTTGGTTGAATTTGAAGGTGCCTTCCCCCCGGGGGGTAAATGTTTTACTGGAACAGCCCTAAGTGACAGTCTAGAATTTCCTGCTGTTTACCACTTGAAAGGAAGATATTACTTAATTTTCTTTGTATAAAATTACCTTGATCATGTAAAATTGAGGTTGTAAGTTGAAAAAATATTTGATATTGGATTTTTTCAAAACTGTACATAGCCATTATACTAGGTATCACTGCTATGTAAATTTCAAAAGCATTGTCATTCTTTTCAATTTTCAGGAAAAAGCTAAGTCTGTAGGGTTATGGAATTTGTTTTTACCAAGAGAATCAGATCCAGAAGGACAGTATGGTGCTGGCCTGACAAATGTTGAATATGCCTTCATCTGCGAAGAAATGGGTCGATATCCAATGTCACCCAGGGTATTTACCAAACTTTTTGTCTTCTAACATTATCATGCTTATATCTGGGACAACAGCTGTAATATTGGCCTGCTTAAGTCCAGCATGGAGGATGCATGTAATATTGACCTACTTAAGTCCAGCATGAAAATCCACCTCATAATTAGGATTTTTCTTATTTGTTTTATGTACTAACATTTTACTGGTTATATGAAAGTTTAACTGCACTACAACACGTTTTATTTTTTTCATTCTGGTTGGGCTCATTGGAGATAGGAATTGTCAACCATTTTACTGTGTCTGCATCTTGCAAGAAACAATGTTGGCCTTCAGGTAGATCTGTATATTAGGCTGCAAATTTTCTCTTCAATATATAATTGAACACATGCCCCATTGTGCTTTTCCTGTAGCATAAGAGTGTGTCTATTACTGAAAATGGCCGTACAGTCCTTGTCAGGGACACATGATGTAAAGAAATTGTGGAATTGTTTTGCATCATATTAAAAGCCATGATGATTTATCTCAATAACCTTTAAGCTGTGGAGTTTTGCTTGCAAAAGAAGTCCTTGTGCTTGTCATATTTTATCACCCTTTTTTATTTTAACTTAATGCATAAAATTTATCATTAATGGGATTTATCCTTTTGCTTTTAATTTTTTTTTAAATTTTGAAAATTATTTTGGTATAAGTTTTAAATTCATAGCCATTTGCGAACAACCACAAATGTTTCATATAAAATGATCTTGAATTATATTTACATGTATATTTACACAATGTTTTCCAAAAGAATTTTAGTAATAGATAAGAAAGAAAGAAATTTAAAAAAAATATATGTTGTTTAACCTGCATTCAATTGTGCATTCATTTAGGTGTTCAATTGTGCATTCATTTAGGTGTTCAATTGTGCATTCATTTAGGTGTTCAATTGTGCATTCATTTAGGTGTTCAATTGTGCAGCCCCTGATACAGGAAACATGGAGACCTTAGTGAGGTTTGGGACAGAACAGCAGAAGAAAGAGTGGTTACACCCCTTGCTGGAGGGCAAGATAAGGTCATGCTTTGGAATGACAGAGCCTAATGTAAGTTCAGTTAAAATCGTTGTTCATTAGGATGTAAATCTTTTCACTGAGTTGAATAACATTATTATGATACAAGTTGAATAATATTGATAAAAAATAAGTTGAATAATATTATATGTCGTGTGTTGCATGCTTCAGGTTGCAGTTGGCATTATTCATGAAGTTTTGCACATGCATGCCAAACATTCATATATTTGAGATTTGAAAATTTACCATATTTATCAGATAAGCTCATCAACCAGTCTGATAAAATTTGGCACATTTTTTATTAAGAAAACTTTTTTTCCATTGATAATCCATCACTCTTTCTCAAACTTTTTATTATAATAATAATAATAATAATAATAATAATAATAACAATGACTTTATTTAAAGAGGGTAACAACATTAGCTAAGAACTAATCTACCTTGAGGCCCTCATACAAGGGAATTTATTTTAGCTGCATCTCGGAAGCCACTGGATATATTGGGTTTGGAAGAAGGAAATAGAGTGGGCATTTCTAATCTCAACTGGAATACTATTCCAGAGCAAAGTTCCAGAATATTGGAAACCTTTTTTTTTATAATTCCTTATTTGGTTTGGAAATTTTATACTGCTTGGTAGACATGGATCGCAGGTGGGGAGTATTATCAGGTAGCCTATACTGGAATAGTAATTGTAAATATTCGGGAGCACTATTATTGGATATTCTGTACATTAATTTGGCTTTTCTCAAACGGATTCGGTCATTAATAGGTAATATTTTTAACTTACCAGCTAAATTTTCCTTGTTTTCTATCTGGATTGATATCAGCCCAAATGCTCTTTTTTGAAAATGTGCCAGCTTTGCTGTGTTTTTATCATTTGAATTACCCCATACTGTATTACAGTAGTCTAAATAGGGTTGTATGTAACTGTTATAAAATAGTTTTCTGTACCTTTCAGGGGGAAAATGTCTTATCCTACTGAGAAGCCATAAACTTGAATTGACTTTTTTACTGATATGTTTGATATGTTCAGTCCAAGATAGGTTATTATCTACCAAAAGTAGTCTATCATGACAGACCATTTGCAAAATTTTATCCTTCCATGTCACACACAGTTCACCACTATCAAGATTTTTCCTTTTTGCCATGTTGAGATAAGTAATATTTTAGTTTTACCAGTATTTACCACCATGCCATTGCATATGCACCAGTTGTCCAATTTGTTTAGGGCATTCTGTAAAGAAATTTTGAGTTCATGCTTTGTGTTTTGGATGTCTGACAATGTTGTGTCATCTACATAGATATCTGTAGATGATATTGAGTTCCTTAGTAAAAGTGATAAGTCATTAATAAATATAATAAATAGTAATGGACCTAGAATTGAGCCTTGTGGTACTCCATATCTAACTGTTCCAGGTTCAGACAGAACATTATTTATATAAACATGTTGTGTTCTCTCACTTAAGTATAAAGCAAACCATCTAACTGTGCTTTCATCACATTGGTAGATTTTCAGTTTCTTCAAAAGGATTTCATGATCCACCATGTCAAAAGCTTTCCTGAAATCTACAAATACAGATCCTATTATTCTACCTTGGTCAAGTGCTTGAAGCCATTTATCAGTTAGGGAGATCAAGGCATTCTCACATGAATGTTTCTGTCTAAAGCCTGATTGATTAGGGTGTAACAGCAAGTGTTTGGTTAAATATGACATGAATGAGTCATGGACATGTTTTTCAATCAATTTTGACAAGTTTGGTAGTATTGAGATTGGCCGGTAGTTATCAGCATCATCCTTAGAACCAGATTTGTGAATAGGAATTACTTTTGCAGTTTTCCATATTTTGGGGACAGATGAGGTTGCAATACTTAAATTGATTATGAATGTTATGCTATCTCCAATAGCAGAGGCAGAAGATTTAATGAGTCATGGACCAATCTGATCAAGTCCTGTAGCCTTCTTGGTATCAAGTTCACTGAGACATTTTTTAACAAAGTTGTTTGATACTGGTGAGATAAACATACCTCCTTAGAGATTTTGCTGATGCAGAAATTTTTTAGTTCGGTAAAGTTGTTTGCTATCACTGGTTCTTTTAACTTTGTGGTAATGTTGTGGTGAAAAAATCATTGAAAACATTTGCAATGTCAGTGTCATCAGTGACTATGGTGTCATTTACCAGAAGTGAGTGAATTTTATTTGTCTGATTTTTGTGTTCCTCCAGTGAGTTCATTGAAGACTTTCCAAATGGAGTTTGTGTTGCTGTTTTTGTTTTCAAGCAATCATTGATAATAAGTTTTTTAAGTATTTTTAATGAGGCTTGTTATTTTATTTCTCCATACTTTATATTGTGCATGGTTTCCCATAGCCTTGAATTGGTTTCGTGTTTTCATAGCGTCTAGGATTTCAATAGTAAGCCAATTAGGTTGGATTTCATTCTTTACTCAATGTACTTTCAGTGGTGCATGCTTAGAGACTACATCCATAAATAAGTCAGTCTACAATCAAGCTGGCACCTGTTCTCCCCACCCCTGCCCCCATTTTGTAATAGGAAAAACATTACATGTGTTCTGTCTGAAGAAAATGAACCATTTAGAGGTTGGTTGGGGTGGGGGATACTGGCATAGGGAAATCTCACTATATTTTAATGAAGAATACATTAATAATGCTTATTAAACTGAGAAGAAATTAAATTTTAACTGATATACTCTACTTTTCTATGTGTTTAATATTTTAGAATATCACTTACAGAAATGTGTTATATGGAGGATTATGTTTATGCCTATTCCTGACTCGTGCAGACCTGAGAACTCCTAATTCATTTTTCTTATAATTATATTGCTTAATTTACAAAATATTGTGCTTAAAGGTGTTATCCTCACCGAGTTGGAGCAGATATTAACCTACAGGCCTCAAAATTAGTCGTAGTCTGCTTGCACAAGGCTAATAAATTTCCTATCGGATGAGAAATTTACATAATTTCAGTAGCCAGGTGGCTTATGATAGCCTTGATAAGTGTCTGATATTGCTTTGTGGGAAGGACTAGTGAAGATTAGGCAGAACTAGTACATTTTTCAAACTACTTTTTAGTGACAAAGAAATTTATGTTAAATTCTAATCCTGACCTCCCCCTAATGCATGTTTTGGAGGGACATATAGAGTGAACATAGAACTTTATAAAGTAGAGATCATAGTCACAAAGGCAGAAAAAGTAGTTATTCAAGATGGTTAATAAAGAAAACACCATTTAAATGTTACCCCTATATTCTATAATAATCTTTTGACATGTATTTTGTTGATATTTGCTTTTCTTTTATTTCCCCTTCATTAATGGTAAGGAAAAAGTTAAAAATGAAAATATGGCTTTCAGGTTTTTTCTGTATCCTTTGAATGGAAACAACCTTTTTTCAAATCTTCCTTTCTCATTCTCATCACATTTATTCTCATTCTAGCATGATTTTAAAATTAAGAAGGCTCTCTACCATGTATTCTTGCAGTTGTTGCTAAATATGTCTCAATCGTTTTCCAAGGTCTACAAATAAAGATTACATTGCTTTAGATGTGAAATTAAATTTTTTTTTAAAAAATGTAGATTTTATTGCTTTTGATGTGGACTGCTCCTGTGGCGTAAGCGGACCGAGCATCCGCCTCGGATGCAGGAGGTCATGGGTGCAAATACGGGCTGAGTCATTAAAAAAGACTTATAAAAATGAAACCAGCAGCTGCCTTACCTGGCACTCAGCAAAAAGGTTGGTGTTCGGACTGGTTGGCCTGGTGTCAGGATAATGTGACTCGATTGGACATGATGCTGCATGTCTGCTGCATGATGCCCCAGTGCTAGACATCGCTATAAACTGCCACACTGCGGACAATGTAGTGATATGAATAAAATTGTTAAAGCTATACTTTAAAAGTCTAAATCACACACACACGCACGCACACACACACACACACACACACATGTGTATGGAAAAAATGTAGAACAGTGATACTCGTAGAACTCTTAATGATACCTCCCTGTTGGAAGCTCTTTGTTATGATCCAGCTATGATAATACTGGAGAAGATGTGCATTAGCAAATTTCAAGCCCCCCAGTCATCAAAGCTGACACTCTAAATACATATAACAATTAAAGATTCAGTAGATAAAAAATTCATAAAATTTAAAGAATCAAATTAATAAATATATTCAACATAAAACTTCAATTTCTGCTCAATATAATAGGCATAGTAATCGACCTTGTTCATCCAATTCCCATTTAACAGGTTAATTCATCATTTTTGGAATTTATGATCTACATGAGTCACTATTCATTCTGTTATCCATTCTACTCATCTGCTTCAATCTTTCTTCTCCTACCTTCCTTTCTTTCATTCCACCTCTTCCTCCTTTATCCTTCCTTCCTTCTTCCTTCTACTTCTTCCTACTTCCTCCTTTACTTGCTCCTTCTTTCCTTCCTTTTTTCATTTCCACCTCTTTCTTCTTTCTTTTTTCTTCCTCCTTCCTTCTACTTCTTACTACTTCCTCCTTTCCTTCCTCCTTCCTTCCACTCTTGACTTATCCTTCCTCCTTCTTCTACTATTGTACTGTTTCATGGGTGAACCCTAGAAGCTTCAAAAGGAATACAGCAAGGGAAATAATTTCTTGCAACCCTACCCTATTTTTCAGGAATATGCATCACTCTCTCACCAACCTTCAATCAGATTAATGGGCGACCAACCTTACAAGGTCCAGTGTACAACAAATCTCCGCTTACATAACTCATACATGCTTTGTGCTACTACATATGAATAATATTACTTCTATAAATATGCAAACACACATACACCATCTAAATATTGATATATTCCTACACGGTAACCAACAACATAGTTAATGAAGTAATCATTCGTACTGTATGCATCAATAGGATTAAGAAATTTATATCAAACTTGGGGTCTAATTTCACATAACCGTCACTCTACACTTATTGCATTCTAATAAATGAAAATTCTGATCCTAACACAAGCATTTTATATAAATACACATCATAACTCAATTAAACATAATTACAGTAATTGAAGGTACCACAATCTATTAACTCAAATCAAGTACAAAATAGGGCCATGGTATCTTGCTTTTTTGAAGCTTTTAAATTCAATTCCAATTCCCCTTTATGAGATAAGCCACCATCAATCTTGGAGTGGCCTTTCTTTAGAATTCGCTTAACTTTACAGTTTCCTTTCCTAGGACACTGTGATTTGAGTTAGACTTGCACATCTGTACTCTTCCAGAATTCTATCACAATTAAATCTTAGTGAAATTTTCCTATACAAATGATGTCTGGTCTCATTTAGATCTGAGACCATGCCCCATTCTAATTGAGCTCTCTAGTAAACTTTATTTGCTTGCTCCATTTGAATTTAACTCAGCCTCAGCCATCCCACTCTTGGTATCTTTAAAGTGGGATATAAGAAGCTGACTATGCCAATGACAGTAATCAAGCTAATGAAACGACTAATTTTCTCTGAAGTATTCTGGGTGGCTTCAGATTGCATACTGCCTAGGTAGAACATCCCATTCACAGGAATATATAAATTAAAATTCTGCCACAAACAGAGTTCATTACACTCTTCCCAGCTTTTCAGAATCTTTCTTCTGTTTTGATCATCAATTGTTACTGTATTTTTACACAAGAACTATTATTTTCACCTGAAATTACCATTATATATGTAGACTTTGTAATTTGTGTTTGCCATGCTCTAATGAATGACTTCACTCTTAACATTTTTAATTGAAGCTAAATCAAGGGGAATAATGCAATTAATAATTGTGCATAATCTAACTCTTTACTAAATATTGTGGTTAATTTAGAAATTCATTTGTTGTAAATTATACCACAGAAGTCAGGATTTAATTTACAAACTTAACATTGTTCTATGAAAAGCATGAAAAGTATATTTATTGGCAATTTTCAGCATATTTGACCTTTAAATTCTGGATCATCATAGGTTCTTACAGTCGGATTAGAACCTGTAACGTGCCTAAATATAGATTCCTAAGTCCTATTAGAACATGTCTCAAGCCTGAGTAAAAGTTGCTTTAATCTTGTTAGAACATGTCTCATGCTTGAATACAGTATCTATGGTCTTATCAGAACATGTCTCATGCCTGAGTAAAAGTTGCTATAGTGTTATATGAACATGCCTCATACTCGAATAAAAGTCTGTATATAGTCTTATTATAACATGTCTCATGCCTGAATAAAAGTTGCTATAGTGTTATATGAACATGTCTCATGCTTGAATATAAGTCTGTATATAGTCTTATTAGAACATGTCTCATGCCTGAATATAAATACCTATAGTCTTATCAGAACATGTCTCATGCCTGAGTAGAAATTGCTATAGTCTTGTTAGAACATGTATCATGCCTGAATATTGGTTTCTATAATCTTGTTAGAACATTTCTCATGCCCAGATACATGTTTCTATAGTCTTATGTCTCATGCCCTGAATATAAATATTGTTTTATATAGTGGATTGAAAATATAATTCAATTATGTGCATGTTAAATCATCTAATTCTCAAATTTGGTTGAAAATTCCTCCAAGACTTTCACTGTAACTTTTACATCATGGTTCACCAAGTCATTTCTTTAGACATTATTCCCATTTAATTGGTTATGATGATTTCAAATACTTTTCAATCATTAATTTTCTGAACATTGTTATTTTCAGATAATAAAAAAAAATTAAAAAAACATTTTGTGGTTTTTTTTAAATCTAGGTAGCCTCCTCAGATGCCACTAATATTCAGTCCACCATAGTCCGTGATGGAGACTATTATATTATCAATGGACACAAATGGTGGACATCAGGTATTTATTGGTGACCTTTCACAAAATCATATATCTCCCAGGGAAATAAGGACATACGGAACTGATGAAAAATCGACACCAGCTTCACAAACAGCTGATTAATCATTGATTGACTCATTCTTTGGGCTGAAAAGAAAACAATAATTTTTTCAATCAATACTTTTTGTTTTCTGCGAAGAGCTTATACTGAATAGCTTTCACGGAATGTTTGTAAGTTTTGTTGTTTACTTTGAATGAAGTCAGTGTCAGCCATAATGTTATAAGTCATCACAAGAAGAATTGTATAGTAGATTTTGATTCCATGAAATACTAGGTGATTTCTAGATAAAGGAACATAATGATATCCTGTTGGAAACAATTATAATCATAGATATCATCCATTTAGTTACATTTTATTATTGATGCTTAATTTATCATGCTTGATCGAAGTTCTTTACTCATCAGAACCAGATTATGTTGTGGTTTAGCTTCATTAGGTACCTTATTTATTGTTGTTGTTGTTGTTGTTGTGGGGCTTAACGCCATTTTTCAGCACACGATAGGCTATACATGGCGGCCAGTATTAATGGTGGAGGAAGAAACCGGGAAATCCACGGAAAGAACCACCAACCCACGAGAAGCTACTGGCAAGCTTTCTCACATATCCACATTCGCCAAATCTTAGACTTGAACCAACGCAGACAGAGGTGAGTGGCAGTGATCCGTAACGGACAGCGCTTTAGACCACTCGGCCACTCGGGGCCCCACCATATTTATTGTACTATCGTAACACAGTATAAGGTGTTCTCACTTAAAGTGCAAAGTCATGTTCTTGACTTCCATGAATATCATTAGGATAAATGCACATGGAAGAAACATGGTTATTATTAGGCATTTGCTAAATTCAAAACAATACCATGAGACATGGCCACATGCTGTTAATACATTCAGTGTAGAAAACCCTAGCTCAATCTCAGTTACATAAGATCTGATGTTCTATAAGTAAGATTATGAAAAGCTTTAGGGGGTTTGGGTAATAGCACTATTAATACAATACTGACTATGCTATGCAGAGGATTTGGTTGTAAGTGCTTTTTTAGTCACACATTGAAGCAGCCAACCTTTTCGTGTTTTGTGGTTGGTTGGGTATTTAACCTGTTTTCCTTTGACTACATGTTCTACACTCAGACAACTGAGCTAGCCTAATTTTCTATAAAGGTTAGATTAGATCTGTTTAATTCAGCTTTTTCTACAGTGCATTTAAACATAAGAATGAATTTCAGAATTTAAGATTTTGACCATGGTATTGAGTTTCGTAATAAAAATATTATGACAATGAATTATTCTCAATATATAAGGCACCTTCATATAAGGCAGTTCAGACAAAGTCATGAATCCCATTTTACTTAATATTATGTATAAAATACTTTAATATAAGGTAACCTAATCAATAACATCGTCTACTTGTCTTCCATGAATAGTGTCATAGTATGATAGTACTGTGTGGTAGCATAGTTTACTCAGATACTGTATGTACTTACTTATAAGACAAGTCCAACTGCAAACTGCACAGACCCAGATCTGCTGTAGGAGTAATCAGTAGAACATACAACTTAGACCATAATCAGCAGGAACATTGTGATATCATGGCAGATCAGGATCTTTGTTGTTTGCAATTTGACTAGACTTATTAGCGAGTATACACGGTATGTTAATTGCTATACAAAATTGCCAGGCATTATATTGGTAGACAGTTTTGCCTATTCTGCAGATATCCAGAGTGCAAGTAAACTCATATTTTGGAGTAATGTCATTTAAAATCACTTCACAAGAATTTAGTCATTGTTGCTGTTCAGACATGAACACTCAAGAAAAAGTCCCTGCTCTTACCATCAGGTTCAGAGTCCTCTCTTATGTTCTTGCAGACTTCTCAACATTGCAGATATGCATGATCCAAAAAGAGCAATATGGGGGAGCTTTATATCATTCCTAATGATGCATAAACATATATCTGGAATACTTGCATTTACTGATTTTGAAAGTTGTGGTTTACTTAAGAAATGCATGTAAAATCACATGCCTTTATCATCTATGTTAAATATGAAGTTACTATTACAGAGGAAAGATTCACAACCTGACTGGAGCTCCAGCCTAGGTTATCCTATCTTATAATGGATACTTTCGTGCTTGATCTATCCAGACTGATGCATCTGACTTATTCTTAAAACATATTCCCCTAAGTCTTCTTCTGTCAGGCTTTCATGTGGCTTGACGAGAGCTGCATTGGTACATGTTTCGTTGGTATTTGTTAACTAATCAGTTTGGATAGCTCAAGTAGTAGACAGGAGGTGTGTCTCTATCAGGCAATGAAAATGTGAATATTTAATGAAATGTAACATGAGAATGCCATTATTTAGTGAAATGTGACAACATTTAATGATTACAGTGACATGAGACATACTTCATTTCTTCAGCCAATAAAATCACTCCAATTTTTTAGAAAGCTTTATTCTGGTGCTAAGAGAAAAACTCAGTTTTTTAAGAGTCCATTGTCTGGCAAAGATCTCAATTAGCCAAGTGACAATCTAGCTGAATGGGAGTAATCCACCCCACCCTTCCTGCATTCTGAAGACACATTCTTGTGTTTCCATCATCCACTATATCATGCAAAATCACCACTTAAGATTGAACTCTGGACAAGTACGGCAAGTCATTCTTTCTTTGATTTCACTACTGCCAACAACTGTCAGAGATGCAAATTTAGCAACAGGACCAAGACTCAAACATGGGACTTCTTTCACTGTAGGTGGTGTTCTTCCACATGATTTTTCAAAGTCAGGGCACTTGGCCTGTCCCTGTAACATGATTCTAAGGTCTTATCTTCTACAGAAAATTTATATAGTTCGAGTTTAGTTTGACAAAATTTTCACAAAGTTTATTATCTGTTATTCAAGTACAGAGTTATCTAAGGAATTTAAAACTAGATATGTAACAACAGACTTGCACAATATCATATTTAGGTCATGTTATAAAAGTTTTCTGATAATTATGAAAATAATTAGTTTTTAGAATCAAATTAAAATGACCCAACCTTATCAGGATCATGTGTTAATGGTATTGGAGTTTAGTATGAATCATTCAGAGGGAATAATTTAGAGAAAGCTTGAACAATAACAAAATTACTTAATAATATATCTAATTGCAAAAATGTATAATTTCACTTTCTCTTGCTTTAAATTGTTTAAAATATTCAATTTTACATTATAGGTGCACTCGATCCACAATGTAAAGTATGTGTCTTCCTGGGTAGAACCAGCACAGATGGCCCCAGTCATCTGCAACAGAGTATGATTCTGGTTCCCATGGATAGCACTGGAGTCAAGGTCATCAGGCCTCTCAGCGTTTTGGGATATGAAGATGCACCAGGTATTCATAACAGTTGCCAATGATATTTTATTCCCATTTATATCAGAGGTTAAATACACATTTCAGACTATATTCCAGATTATATTTCAAAACTTCATAGGCTTAAATATTCACAGCAAATGAAACAAAAGCTTATTTAATATTAGGTATATGACCTCTATTTAGTAAATACGAAAAGAATTTGGCCTTTTGTCCCTCTGATGTTTCATCCTGCAGTGGATAGCAGCAGAGTGTAAACTCAAACCCACATATATGGGGAAATATTTGTGAAACTAAACATTGGGTAAATTTTAAAGTTGTGTGTGTGTGTGATTTGGTTTTTTAATTTAGCTTTAGCAATTTTTTAGACATATCACTATGATGTGCAGGGTGGCAGTTTATAGAGATGTCTAGCACTGGGGCATCATGCCGCAGACATGTATCATGATGTCCCACCTGGTCACATTATCCTGACACCAGGCCAACCAGTCCTAACACTAACCTCTTAATGCTGAGCGCCTAGTGAGCCAATTGTTGATACCATTTTTATAAGTCATTGGTATGACTTGGATGAGGTTCTTCAATGTTTTGTAATCTGTTGTAACAGAGATCACTTTTAAATGTTTACTAAGATCCATGGTCAAAATGCTACAGAAAGCTAAATCAGATGCTTATTCCTAGTAAATAATGTGTCTGCATCATCCCAAACATCCAAATACAGTTTTTGAAATTGAAGATCTTCCTCAAGGTGCATTTTCTCAGAGACTAGTCAAAGTTTAGACAATGTTTGATCTATATTTTTTATGGTAATTATTTATCACAAAGCACACACTTAAAGATTCACCAGAAGAAGTAAGCAAAATTTGATGTATTAACAATTTTATTATCACATCTGCATTCAGTATATATCTATAGTTGGGTTGGCCAAATAGGACCATCTTTACTGACTTTAATCTAGCACCAGTATTTACAATCTGTGTTTGGAAAAGCATGTTCCCAAACTTCATTAAAGTATGCAGAGTTATTGTGCTTGCTGTGTAGACATAACCAGAAAGAACTTTCAGTGATATAATGTCAGAGAATTTTTAGTTAGGAAAGGATGACATTGCATTGATTCTATGATGAATATCTCCTAAATGCAGTGCTGTTGACTTAACCCCTGTGCTATCCATGCCCTTAAGATTCAGAATATGAATATATGCTGAAGTTAAAATTTAATTTCTCTACAAAGTTTTAAAAAGTGTAAATTATGAGCTTTTAGGACATTTACTGTCTTGTTGGCAGGCATTTGAAATTTACTTTACCTGAAATCAATCATTTCTTAAATAGGTGGACATGCAGAGGTCATATTTGAGAATGTACTTGTGCCAGTCTCCAACATACTCCTGGGCGAAGGTCGTGGGTTTGAGATTGCTCAAGGTCGTTTGGGGCCTGGAAGAATCCATCATTGTATGCGACTGATTGGTAATGCAGAGAGAGCCCTAGAACTTATGATAGAGAGGGTCAGTATGGCAATCAGAGCTTAAATGAGAAACATTCTTCCCCAGTTTTTTTAAATTTGTTTAAGGTAGGATTACATATAGAGAATTTTCCACATATTGTGAACTATTTCTTGTGAAGGTAACATTCAACCTCTGTCATTGCAAATGAACATAAAACTAATAGCAAATCTCAAGAAATAAGTAGCAGAACTGTATTTGAATAATTATTTATAAATATATTTTCAAAACACAAAAGAAGGGTGCATGAATAAATAAGATTGTTTTTCTTTCTGGTGTTATGAATTAATAAATTATAGTTGTAATTTTTGTCAATCGAATTGCCTCTTGCAAATGCTTGGTAAGCAATTATACTTCCAGTAAAGGATCTAATGTAGTGATTTTGTAAATGTGGACTGTGAGAATGACGGAATATACTCTAAATTCTCCCTCTACATGAATTTTCTCAGCTGTTCTTCTTGCTTTCATTAAATATATTTTTTACATGTACAGCTACTTCCCTGTAAAAGTTGTGTGTATCCTGAGCTTCATCTGCAAAAGTTAACAGAGATTACAAATGAATATATTTTTGTATTCATTGGCATGGTTAATACAGATCATACTGTGTATTCTGCATCTTCAGACTGTGGACAGAGTAGCTTTTGGGAAACCTTTGGCAGCTCAGGGAACCATCCAATCAGATATCGCTCAGTCAAGAATGGAGATAGAACAAGCACGACTGCTGGTTCTGAAAGCAGCACACATGATGGACAATTTTGGGAATAAGGTGGGAAGCTATTGAATATAAGCCATACACACATGATTACCATACAAACCATATAACATATGGTTACCATATTGACCATATAACACATGGCTACCATACAGACCATATAACACATGGTTACCATGTCAATCATGTAAACAGTTTACAAATTGACAATTATACTAAAAGAAAAGCACAAGCCATTGAAATTACTCTACAGACCTTCTATTAAGCTATCAAAGCAATTCCAGACCAATCTAGCTGTTTGTTTGCTCCCCATGATTATGAATATTATTAGATAAAAAGAAAAATTTTAATTTATCATTTTTAATCTTTGCTGCTATATGGAACCTCGCTGTTATGATTTCTCTAAACCAGAGACAGTTGTTTAGAAAGATTATTTTACTGATTTTCCTTGGAGTTGTCACATATATGAATTTTTTAATAATAAACAACTGTTTTGTGTTATGTAAATCCTTTCTGTACTAAATTCCTGAATGTACCAAATGCAGTCAATGGACCAGAAACATCATACATGGAACAATCCCTGAAAAAATCGGTAAAATTCCTGGTCTGTCAACAAGGAGACCAGAGTTCACATCTTGCTGTTCACACCACCTAAGACATGTGTTTTTTAACATTAAATGTATTGAGCAAATATGATTGTGAACGGTGCTATGGAAAAAACATCGTCAGCTTTGATTTATGAAATGTCTACAAAATATTTTATGTAAACAATTTGTCTGCAGTCCAGATAATGATTTTTGATACCAGGCTTGTGAGTTGCAAGGAGCAGAATAAATGTATTTTTTCTTGTTCATTGCAATTTGTATGGACTCCAGAATTGTTATAGACAGATTACCATTGGTCAAAATTATTAAATAACAGGAGATTTTCGAAGTCTATCATTTGGCCACATAGTTTACTGTTCAAAAAGTTGGCAACAATCTGTTTTATGAATTTATTGTTAAGTTCAAGATGTCAATTTATATTAACTTTTATTATGCACAGTATTGTAACAGACTTATTTTCTCATCCAGTTTCCTCAATTTGTGTATACTATTACTTTGGGATTTATAGTTACTGATACTTTATTCACTAGGTGGCAGCACAAGACATAGCAATGATTAAAGTTGTAGCTCCCACTATGGCACAGAGAGTTATAGACAGGGCAGTTCAGGTAAATATTATATTGTATTGTATAAACTTGGGGAATAATATGTACCAATGTCACATAGTAATATCATTGAGTAGTGTATAGTCCTTAATGTGACTTAATTATGAAATAATTTATTTTTCATTTTTAGACGTTCTTTGTACACTTTTTTAATAGATGTTGTTAAACTCTGACTTGTGGAAGACTTTACAGAGACTGGGTATCCTTTTCCCTAATCATTGACAAATGTTTAAGAAAGAGCGCCATGTTTTATATTTTCCTAATATTAATTATGAAATATTATGCTATACAGTAGGACTAAATGTAGACACTTTGGAGAGTAAACATATCTTTCTTTCCAAATTGTTGATAAATGCATATACTAGTGCAGAATTATCTAAGTCAAGATTTAGACTGACATACACATGAGCTATGGAAGAGAACTGAGACTGACACAAATGAGATCAGGAATGCATATCAGTAACAGGCTCACACTGTACAGTCAGTCACAGATTAAATTAAATTCATCTATCCATGATGTGCAGTGGCAAGTGTCTGCATGCATTGAAAAGCAAGATTTTTAGACCTTGTAGCATGAACTAATTTGTATATTGTGTGCCACATTATCATTTGGTAACATAAGTGTAAGGAATTTGCATGCATCCCATCTTGCATTAGATATTGTTCCATTCTGTAAAGCAGTGTTGGTAGCAAACCTTGGCAGCCAAACAAACTTAAGGCTACAGAGGATAGAAGTTTATTAACAAAGATATGTCTTGCAGTACAAGGATGTGGCGAATAAAAAGCTTAAAAATCTACAACATTGGATGCAGGCAATATTAACTATAAGGTTTATTTTGCAAAGTTTAGAAACTTTGTTTTAACTTGTGCATGGGCTGTAAGTCATGTTCCATACAAAGTCATTTGTTTCTTCTGGGACCTATAGCAGAAGACAACAATACCCTACCCCTAGCTTGGACAACTCAAATTCAGTTTGTGGCCAGTGAAATTTCATGCAAGTAGTCCACAGGCATTGTATCCTGGGGTCAAGGGAACGGGTGCAATGGCATATCCAAGTATAGTGTCCTGGAGTCAATTGAAGATACACACTGAAAAAGGAGTGATGGCACAACCAGACACAATATCTTGGGGTCAAGGGAACATATGTAATGATACAGCCGTGTATTATATCCTTTGGTTAAGGTGACAGATCTAATCATATAGCCAGGTATAGCATCCTGGAGTCATGTGGATATGCACACTACAACAGGTGAAATAACATAGCCAGACATATTATTCTGTTGTCAAAGGGAGATGCACACTGAAACATGCATGATGACATAACCAGATATATTATCCTATGGTCAAGAGAGAACAGTTGTACTTTGCCATGTAGTGCACTTAACTGATGCAGAACTTGTTCTAGAGGAAAACAGTGTGTTAATTTATTCTGCCATGCATGCATCTTGGATAACTTCTAGTACATGTATAATATAGGTCATTTCCTTGTATACCATAACTTGGGATGCAGTTGGAGGCACTTTGATATATATGCATAGTAATTTTATTATTTTACTGCAATATATTTACTTATTGTAGTGAATTACGATTTTGGTACATTCATAATATTCACACCAATAAACAGCCATAAATTGTTAAATGTGTTCTTGAATGTTTTCAAAGAAATATTTGGACACAATACTTTAATGTCGCTGGTTGCTGGAGTAGTGCAGTGGTAGCACTTGTTTCACCTCTGGAGTAACAAGTTCAATCCCCAGGACTTCCATGAAAGAGTAAATTGGTCAACCATTCAAGGTCAGGGTTTCACTCAGGATTATCTGAATTCCTTCACCAAAAAAAGATCATGGTATGCACATTTGAGCCTGTTGATAGTTCAAAGTATCATTTGTGCCATTGAAAATGCTTGATATATGTTATACCCACGAGCATTTTTAATATAAGTTGGGCCTATGTGAGTGATTGATATAAATTTTGACATTGAGAATGTTTAATGTGTGTTATGCCATCAAATATGCTGAATAAAAGTGGTGCCATCGAGAGTGCTTACTATAAGCAGTGATATTGAGAATGCCATTAGTTGCAAGAACTTGTTGCACAGTGCACATGAAGTATGTAAAGGTTAAAGTGAAATGTGGATGTCTGATTTTATTGAATATTAAAGAATTATTTGCAACCGCTCCGGTGGCCTAGTGGTTAGAGCGTCCGCCTCGGATGCGGGAGGTCGTGGGTTCGATCCCCGGCCGAGTCATACCAAAGACTTACAAAAATGGTACTAACAGCTGCCTCGCTTGGCGCTCAGCATTAAGAGGTTAGTGTTAGGACTGGTCGGCCTGGTGTCAGGATAATGTGACTGGGTGGGACATGCTACATGTCTGCGGCATGATGCCCCAGTGCTAGACATCACTATAAACTGCCACACTGCAGACATCGTAGCGATATGACTGAAAAATTGTTAAAGCTACGTTAAAAATCCAAATCACACACACACACTCACACACACACAGAATTATTTGCAGATTTTTAACCCAGTAAATTTCCTTAATTGCTAAATATTTTCCAGGCATTTGGAGGTGCTGGTTTGAATAATGACATTCCTCTAGCGAAGATGATGGCTTCAGCACGAATTTTGCGTATAGCTGATGGTCCCGATGAGGTACATCTGCGTTCTGTTGCAAGGATGGAGTATAGAAAAGATACCAAGTCAAAGATTTAAATCAAGAGACAGTGATAGTGACAGTTAAATTTATGATGCATCCATTATAATCAATGTGTTTGTTTTCTGAGTGATTTTTTAATTTAAACTAGCTTCAAATTTTCCACCATTATCCACATCAAAGTCATCATACAGGATTGTCTAATTATCTTGTTTTGGGGATATTCTTTTGCAGATATTTTCTAACATTACCCAGTGAGTCTGGTTTTGAACAGTGATGTACATGCATAGAATTATCAGTAATTGTATATGAGTAATCGAAACCAAGGTAACAGGAACATATATGTAAAGCGGCTTTAAAAGAAAATTGAGAGCCGTCCCTTCCGTTCCATAGAATATGTATGAATAATTTGGACAAGAAGTAAATGCTGCAATTTAGGTATATAAATGCATGGATAATGAGTAGTTGTACACTCAGGGGTGTATTTTATTTCACAAAAATATACAATAGCTCATACAGAGCTTGAATTTTTTAATGTCGCCTGGAATATCAACATTAAATAAAGTTTGTTGTATCCTGTATTTCATGAATATGAGTAACAAACATTATTTGAAAAGAAGACAGGTTGTTACATGAAAATCATTACAAAATTTACTTAACCCCTTGTAACAAGAATTTTGATTGGTTAAAGTCACAAAATTTGAAGCAGAAAACAAGAAGTTATAATTTCATAACACCAGGAAGGAACTTGTTATGTATACATGCACACAACTACTATAAGCGTATTTATGCATCCTTCTTGTGTGCTTTGACAAATAAACAATGATTACAATGTAATTATGTTTATTTCTTGAGATTCTTTATTATTTTTTTGTATAACGGTTTGTAATTATAAGAATTGAACTTCATATTTTACAGAATGTATGATGTCATGAAGCTGGAAATTCAGTCATACACTATGCACAGGCATCTTTCATTTCATTATGACCATTCATGTAATGTGTAATCTTGTTTTGAATTTCATGACCTCATGAATCCTGTAAAATATTATTTTCAGTTATTAAATAACTTTTAAATGAATTCGTATGTATATAATTACATGAAGAATGATTTCTTTATATGTACCTTGTATATCTAATTAATCTAATTTCATATAGAATTATTACCTATGTATAATTACATGTAGAATTGTTACATTATATATAGCTTATATATCTTTTTACAGGTTGAATGATTACCTAATATATAATTTGTATATCTAATTTACAGGTTGAATGATTACCTAATATATAATTTGTATATCTAATTTACAGGTTGAATGATAACCTAATATATAATTTGTATATCTAATTTACAAGTTGAATGATGACTTAGTATGTAACTTGTATATCTACTGTATTTAAGATATGTTTTTGGACATGGTTTGTTTTTGGACACCATTTTTTGGGGGCAAATATAATATTTAAATGCCTTGTAACTTTCAGACGTTGCTATGCTATAATTTTTTCTACAACTTATATTTTTGGACACAATCTAAGAAGATCTGCTGCGTCGTTTTAAAGAAAAATTCACAGCATGTTTGCTATTAATTTAACTGATACAAAGTTCGCTTCATTTAGTCACCAATTATTAAGCATGATCATGAACTTCCATGAACTAATATAATTTAAAATTCTTAATCATATGTATGTATGTATGTATGTATGTATGTATGCAGATAGACAGACAGATTGATAGATAGATTGATAGATAGATAAACATTTTTATATTAAGCCATACACAATAAATAACAATATCAAAGAATGAAAAGAAATATGATTTAATGCTGTAATATATTTAAATATATTATTTAATTTCAAGTACCTTGTCCATAGCCTCTTTTAAGTCCTCGTGCGAAAAGTCCTCATATTCTGTATCACTATCATCATCCATATCGTTTAATTGTTTGGCATTTCTGATTAGCAAAATTTCACTTCCACTCAGATTGACACTGATGCCGCACACCTTGAAAGATTTCATTATGATTGTGTGCTTTTCCTTCAATGTGTCCATGGCATTTACAACCAAGTCCAATACAGTCTGTTTGCTGGCTGTCTTGATCCATCCGTTGCTGCTTTCATCAGATGATTTTAATGCATTCTTAGCATCCCTGATGTATTCTGTCCAGCTGCAGTGGAGGTAGCTCTTGACAGGTTTATTGATGCTCACATCAAGAGGATGTAACTTGGATGTGCAGCCTCCAGGTATTATTGCAGGCACAACATTTCTGCGCCACAGCTGTTTCTTCACGTCATCAGTGATGTGAGCCTGGAACGAGTCCATAACTAATAGTGATTGCTCTCTTCTGGTGAATGGCAAATAAATTTCTTCAATCCATCACAGCATTAGCGTTTTGTCCATCCATGCTTTCTCTTGAACTGCGATAATCCACCCTTTTGCTGCCTTCAGATGTAGATGTCTCTTTCCCTTGAAAATAATCATTGGGGGTAATACGTCGCCAGAACTTGCAGTGGCTAAAATGACAGTAGTGTGTCTCTTCTCTGCTCTAGTTGTACAAATCAGAATGCTTATCATTCCTACTTTGTCCACCATTTTCTCTGGCACAAGATCAAAGTACATTGGTGTCTCGTCCACGTTAATAATAAACTTGATCGTCAAACTCATCCTCCTCATGTTTATCCATCACAAGTTTGTGGAATGATGCAGCCTTTTCTTTCAAATCCTTGGGTAAACATTGGGCAAGAGAGGTCCTGCTTCTTAGCACAAACCCATGTCTTTTCTTGATACCCTCTCCCCAAGAACGACAGGCACGGAATTTGCTCTCCGGAAATTCGGTTGAGACAAGCTCCTTGGCATATACATATTCCCTCAACACTGACTGGAATTTGTAAGTCACACTGAGTGAGCACCCATTGAGCTATCTTATCATCTATAGCTTGCCCATATGAAATGGGTCGTCCACACTTAGGCAAATGTCCGTTCAAGTTCAGGTCTGCAGAAAAGTCAATTTTCATCCAGGTATTCACAGTGGATTTCGGAATCTTGAATTTTTCTGCAGCTGTAGGTCTAATTCCCAGAAAGTTTGCATTGTTAACGATATCCTGCTTTTGCTTTAATGTATAATGTTTATAGTGACCGCGTACAGAACCAAGTGGGGCACTCTCAGGTTCAAGATAATCAGACTTGTCATCTAGAGTAGCGTTCTTCGTAGGCCTTTCTTTTTGTGATGCATCCTCAGAATCATTAATTTGAGGTCACTTCTGTGGATGGCCTACTGGCCTCTTTGGAGACAATTTTGGCAAGGGAGAGTCCACCACAAACTAGGCAGTGCCTCCTCGTTTGTTGCATAATGTATGGTAAACTTATCCATCAAAATTATTACAATACTAACAATATTATGTTTCACACAACAGCTATCCAGTAGATAAACTTAAATAACTTTTGATAGTGGTGGGTATCCTATTTATACTTAATATTTCACTAGCTTGATTCAGCTAACAAAAATATGATTGGTTGTCAGTGTAGACATCATTACACACAAAACCACTTCAGGCAGGTGTGACAGTTATGGCTTTGATTAGAAACCACGACCCTTGCTTTATATCATTAAACAATACATCAGAGAGTCAGTATGGATTAGTAAATTCATTGGCATCGTGCAACAAAACAACCCCCCTTAACCCTGAGGCATTATGTACCACGGTTTAAACATGGTTATTGTTCTACAGGTAATAAACCTCTTTGTAGACGATAAGTATTGATTGTGGGTGTTACATGTTCAGTACATTGTGTGCTTTTTTAACGAAATCCAGATGGCTGCCTTTTATTTCCAAACACACCTGTCAAAGAAATCCCACAAGTTATGTTATTAGCAATTACCACCTAGACACCTTGAAATCTCTGACATGCATCAAAACAATCTTTGAGCAGTCAGTTGTTTCAAACTGGCAAGCTCTGCTAATTTTGAAGCTACCCTCGGCAAGGTGAAAAATAAAAGAAGAGAGAACCACAAAATATAGATCACCTTTATTTAAAAAAATACCAACATATTAATCACACCAACTCCTATATTGCAACTTGCTTGTTATTTTTACCCTTCCAAGGTGTGCGTACAACACTCACCCCATATGGAGCCTCTCACCCTTGGTGCTCTAAGATTAGCCATCATACATGTACCGGTATTTCTACTCTAGATACTAAAATGTTTGTTATAAATATCTTCAGAATTATAATTTCAAAATTTTTTTATTTAGTTTCTGTTAATATCTTAATTTCACAGAAATAAAGCTTGCATGCATTTGTAAGGTAGATTTTAATGATCACTGATTAGTAAAGGGTTAAACTGTGGATTGCAAGATTACTAATATGGCGGTTCTTTTGGAAAATATGCACACAATCGTGGCTCTAATACATGTATGGCTGCGTTTTCTGGTTTTTCTGGTGGATGGACATGTATCAAATAGACAAAATAGGCAAGTAATGCCTGTTTTTCATTCATTGTCCTTTCTGTGGTGTTAGACAAAATACTTGTTTTACTTCATGACAGTACATTGTCATGTGAGCTAATGGTAACTTCATTATGGACGGGGGGGGCACAAATTTATCTTCCCCTGTTTGTTTTCGGACACCTAATTAAAGAATTTAATATGTCTTCGGAGGACAAAAAAAGTAATTATTTGTTGCCGTCCGAAAACATGCTGTAAATATGGTAATTACATGTAGAATTATTGTCTAATATATCTCTAATATATTTAATTACAAATAGAATGATTATCTGATATACCTTTCATGCCTTTGTGCAATGTATAAGCCATGCAGGAAGAATATAGTGGAATTTTTTTTCTGCTATTACAGTGATAACTCACTATAAAATGTCTGATTATAACACTATCCTTTATATAACACGAGTCATGTGTCCATTATACTGATTGAATTTCAATTTTTCTTTCTATTATGCCTAAGTATAAGATGGCCTTGCCTTTGTCATGGAAAATGTGTGTGATGCAGTTAAATAGCAGTATAGTAACATAGAATGGTTTCTCCATTTCTATCAATTTAAAATAATGATCCCCAAGCTTCGAAAAATCAACTGGGGACATTTTGACATTCCCTAGCTCACCATCTATCTATCCATTATACAATATTCTTAATCAAAGAGCCAAACCCTTCATCAGGAGCAAGGTGACAACTTCAGGCTTTAGGGCAGTGGCTTTACAGGTCAGCTATTCAAAACATTTTGTCAAAGTGTTTGAGGAAAATGAGGGCCCCTCATAAAATAAAATCATTCAAGATAAATAGTTACTTCTTTGATCTCCTTGGTTTGCTACATGAATGATGCTTATAATAAATATTATGAACAAAGCCTTGTTCCAGATTTGTTGCCACCATTTTGGAAAACTGACCAAGTGGAGATAACTACTTGTCTCTAAATTTGCTCTAAAAGTACAGTTTTTAAAAAATTTAAATGTAGCATAGCAAAGACACAAAAGTAGCAGCTATTTATTATGAACACAGCAAATTAAGTTGGAAGGAGTCAGTCAGCCTGTTTGTCTGTCTGTTCTAGTTTTTTCAACTTAATGTCTCCTGAACCATTTGAGACATCTTCATCAAACTTTGTACGATTCATTGTCATGACCTAGGCAGTAGGTCATTCAGAATATTGACTGAACCTGTCAAATCAGCAGTATGATACTTATCCCTGCTTTAATTAGAAATTATGTCTGCCAGTCTATCATTCATTTCTGATAAATATTTACTGAACCATTTTTTATATCATCGTGAAACTTAGTACATGTTTGTATCTTGACAAAAGTTTCTATTCCATATAAGATTTGGCTTTCTGACATTATTACTTTTCAGTTTTGTTTTGCAACTTGTATCCATCTCACTGTCTGTGCACCCATTACACCCTTGTCTGATGAATATCTGCTACACAGTTTGAGAAATCTCTATGAAACATAGTGTGCATTTTGCATTGTGTCATTAATATTAAAATAGTGAGTTTACCAGTAACAAAGTTTAAATAAATAACACTAACGAATAATGCATGTTATGAAAGATAATTTTTTGGCTTTATTTCATATGCATTTTATAGCATTATTTAATGAAGCAAGTTAACAACACATGGAAAATGTGCAGTGAACATGTAGGGATGTATGCCCCTGTACAGGGGTTGCAAAACATCTGTAAAACACAAACAATAAATTATACATCAACTCCTAATTGTAATTTGATGGAACATTGATTTATAAATTCATTTACGTATTGCACAGTTGACATTAATATTCTGGGTCTCAAGGGTGTGTCCTCCTCACATGTTTCATAAAGAGACCAACATGTGTAAATGAATTATCACATGGTTTTTCCCCTGTGTGTATTCTGATGTACCTTTTTAGCTCTCCTTTTCCTACAGCCCATTTATGACATTCATCACATATGTATGGTTAGTCTCCAATGTGTATCCTTAAATGCATCTTTAAATGGCCAAGCTGTGTAAATGGGTAGCCACAAAACATCACACATGTATGGTTTTCTCCAGTGTGTATTTTAATGTGCTGAGATCTAATTTCCGTGTATATCATTTTTTGCTTTGGTCGCATTTGTATGGCATTTCTGTATTTGAATTTGGTTTCTAGGATCTCCTTTGCCTATAAATCTTTCATCACATGTCATATTTGTATGGTTCTATCCTGTGTGTGTTAGCTCCTGATCACATAAAGAGGACCTGGCCGCATACAATCTGTTATAAATTGTACAACTAAATGGATAGTACCTGGTGTGAACTCTCATGTCTCACTGATTGGCTGTTTTGTCTAATGATTTATAATACATTCCACATTCATACTGTTTCTCTTCAGTGTGTATTCTTTCATGTACCTTTAATTTTACACAGGGGCTCATGTCCTTGCTTACACAATTTACCTGTCATACAATTACTATATAATAATATTATTATATAGTACAAGCACGACTTAAATTAAATTGTAAGCAACAATACTAGTCTATTAAACCTCCAAATCTGTTTTGATACTGATAGATGATATGTGGGTCCAATCTCAGCTCTTTATTAAAATTTGCAACTTTGCTACATGCAAATTTTTTGGTACACACCTGCATACAGTTCAGACACTTACCATTATTTGTTAACAGCTGCATCAAATGCAAAATTCAAAATGGCCTCAGGACAGAGGGTTATGCTATTCCACATGGATTTAGAAGTCACCAAACACAGGATTTTATCCAGAAATATTATGTACACACATCAATAAAAAACGTGCACGTGTAAAGTAGCTATACATGCACATCATATTTCATGTCATTGTTGAGGATGGGGTGTTGGAGACTGAAAGGTGTGTTTTGACATCCCAAGGGGTTGGGTGGGGATGGTTAGTGCACGTAGCACAAAAGGCGATGTCGTCTAATTGAGAATAAATTATCGCTTCATATAGGCCTATAGAAACTGACTGGAATTTCAAATTTGAATCAACAAAAATAACACCCATTTTCTTCAAAGCACTTAATACACGTACAAGCAAAATACAGTAGGTAGACTTAGCAGTCAGATATCATCACCACACATACATATGTGCAAACACTCGGATAATAACAACCACACTGATGTTACTTTCAAAACAAATACACCAGGTTTCTGCCTTTAAAATCTCAGTGGATGGCTTGGCTAAATTGTCTTAATTAGACACGGTCTTTTCTTCTCTCATTTCAGAAGTAAAAGGGGATTGAAGGTAATGCAAAGATTAATTGTCTTCACCTTTGCACTCCTTAAAGATTCTTGATGGTACTACTGTTCAAACATGTTTGTTTAATTTTCTCAGTGAATCCTGGGCAGACCCAAATTGTTACTGCCGACTTGTATTGTCCGATCTGTATCTGATGCAAACTGGACACGAAATATCCATATAACAATAGAACAAAGAAACTATACATCACTCTAGGGAGTGGTCATTCCATTTCGGAGATGGGTCATTTCATAAAGCTTTATGGAGGGTTGGGAAATTACTGGTAATACAATAGTATTGAATGCCTCTATCCAGTTTGAATATTGACAGAATCTCTTTCTCAACACAAATGAAACGCGAAAACGTGGGAGTGTGCTTCTTTTATTGTTTTCATGGCTAAACTCATAATAAAAAACATGGCTCTGTTAACACCTTCTATTTGAACCAAATTGAGATACTGAAGAATAATGAATAGAACCAATCTGAATATTCAGTTCAGTGTATTGAATATGCCTTGTCGCCTTGTGGTTTGCTGTATCGACAGGCATCGTGCACTACAGACTGAGTAATGCGAATAAGTATTTTCAGTATTTGCAAAGAATGAAATGCTCCAAGTTACTACTGTGCTACAGAAAGTGAACCTCCGTCAACATGGCTTTTTCTTTCCCAAGTTACAGCTGTCTTTTCAAATTTTGCCTTCGGAAATGGATAAATACTGAAAACTATATCGACTACTGATATTATCATGTTTTGTGTTGTACATATGGAGTAAACTCCAAGTTCAAAGAAACGTTGGCGTTTGTTTACAAACCTGTCAATAGTCTTTAATAAACTTGGCTTAAAGTCTCATTCAAGGTCATTGGTGCCTCACTATAACATGATAATTTATGAGAGTATAAAAAGTATATAGTATTCGAATAATAAGGTACTTCAAAGAAAAATAAAAATCATTCTGTATAACTGGATTCATTGCCATGCTAGTGTTACACATGCATCAAACACAATGACATTTTCTATATTGCAAGCACACAGTATTTGTATTCTTTTATATTATCTATATTTTATATTGTGATCTAAGTGATATAAAAGCAGATATTTCATTGGCTCTTTGTCCAAGATCTTGTAATCAAATGCAGTTGTGATGAAATTAGATACCTGGGGGGAGAGGGATGCTATAATGAAAGGGACAGTTATGTTTTCCCTATAGGATTGGTTGAAACAATTAGAGCACCTAGGTAGTGAGAGAACCCTTATCTGCTTTCATGTGTCAAGTATCAGGTTTTAACTAGACTGAATTATAGACTGAGAAAGTGGTTTTAATAAGATTTACATACTTGAGAGAGATAGAGAGAGGGAGAGGTTTTGTAGCTTTCAGTATGAAAAGGATTAATTAAGATTTTCTTTCTCTGTTCTAACGGATAGTTAGATTGTAATCCTACAGGGAAGTAGGAGTTTTCTTGTGAGCGAAAAACCGGAAATGGTACTGCGACTACCGGACACATATTAAAACGTATCAGACGGGAGATGCTGTGTGGCTACATTGACCCAAAACGGAAAATTGGGATTAGCCCGAAATTATAATAATAATGGGATGGACCCTCTCTTATTGTAAAATGTATCAGTGACCTGGTATATTGCATTCAAAAATCTCCAAAACACAAACCGCGTGTGGTTCATTATAATAGACTAAAACCATTCTATGGCGACAGTACAAACTGGTTCAAGGACAATTTTAACACGGAGAAAGAAATTCCTAACATTGGCTCCAGTGATGAAAGTGATTCCGACAGGTCTGACAGTGAGACTGACATTCCGGATGTTACGGAGTATGGGCGCGGCAAGCGGGTGCGACGACCACCGCAGAGATTTGACACTAAGACATGATCAGGCTCAATAAAGTGACTGTGTTCCGTGACTGTCAAATAACTTTAAATAGTAGAAATGTGTAAATAACTAAATTACATTAGAAATACTTGTAAACTATTTTGTTGGGCATAAGTATGTAGTGTGTAAATAGGATTTAGCTGACTCGATTAGAAAAATAAGCTTAAGTTTTATATCTTGTATTTAATTTTTATATTTTGTGAACTCGTTTATCAGACTGCTTCATAATTAATGTCGTAAAAGTACTGATACGATGATATACCTCCTGTCAAAACAATAAGTTCATTGTAATCTATATGAAGAAATGGAACTGACTCCGACAATAACATCTGGGACACATATTTTCACAGAGGGGAGCAGTGTGATGAAATTAGATACCTGGGGAGTGGAATGGTATAATGATAGGGACAGTTTCCCTATAGATTGGTTCATTGTATTTTTACGGCGCACCAGCGCTGTTAGGCTATTTAGCGCCATACAAAAGGTTATATCTTTGATCATATTAAAGGGATGAAAAGATTCGTATCGACCAGCGATATCAAACCAAACAGTTGAAAGTAAAACGATAAGATGGTAACGGTAATAAATAAATAAAGCTTCCCGATCAACGGGCAATGAAAATGGTGTATGTTAATGAAGACATATGAAAGGTAATGAAAATTAAGGGAAGGTATGTACATCACATAAAACTGCTCAAGTTGATTCCATAAAAGCTATAGCTTATAATAAATGTTTACTTCCTTCAAGAATTCTATAATAGAAGTTACGCTCACTGTATCAAAGAACTCCTTAATGTCATGCACATTCTAGGACTGATCGCGCATAGGTTGGAGGTCGGAACACTCCAACATAAAGTGCTTAACAGTGAATGGTTCATTGTAAGAAATGCAGTCTGGTCGGTCTTCTCCTTTTAGTATGTGGGAGTGAGTTATATAAGTATGACTAATTCGAATTCTTGCAATGACTAACTCCTCCTTACAGACAGCTCTGTAAGAAGGAGTCCAGCAGCAGTAGAGCTGAACAGACCACTTGGCTGAAACCTTATTTATAAAAAAATAAAGGTTCCTACAGAGGCTGAAAAAAAAAGGTCAATAACATAAACCGAACCTCCTAACTTTTGTTATTACCATATAGTTTGAAAAACGGATAATAAATCGTTTGGGTTAGCTCATTTC
>JAECUM010017782.1:0-14955 GCA_016617855.1 Megalonaias nervosa
AAGAAAGGATCTTGCCTCACCTCATGATTAGGCCTCAGAGTGAGGTGAAGCCTGAAGTCAGGACACGAATACCACCACTACTACCAACACCACTGCCACCAAGTCAGCCACAGCCACAACCACTACCACCAGTACCAAGAGCCGCTGTCCCTCATATGGAAAACAGACGAAGAGTTGGACAGACAGCGGCAAGAGAGAGAGACCTCATCATCCCCGAGTCTGGTATAGGAGAAAACAGAAGGAATAAGTATTCACTATCCCTCAAAGTGAAAATTGGGGTGATGAGGCCACTAATCAGTCATCTGCGCTCCCAATCACACGTATTACTTGAGAGAATGACTGCAGTAGGAGACGTGTGTGGGGGGCTAGACCTGGGAGATGTCAGCATTAACCAGATGCATTTGGAGTTAGAAATAACAGCCCTTCTCAGGGCTAACCAGATTTTTAGAAAAGAAAGACTGATCAAGTTGCCAATCATATAATTGTGTGTGCGCGCGCGTGCGTTTGTGTGTATGTGTGTTTGTGCGTGTGTATGTGTGTTTGTTTTTTTCCTTACCAAAAACACTTAAAACTAAACAAACAAAAGTGTTTCTGTGTGTGTATGTGTGCACGCGTACGTTTGGTATTAGTGGATTGGCTTGTAAAATAATTGTTTTAATTTAGCACTACTATCTCTATGCGGTGGCCTAGTGGTTAGAGCGTCCACCTCGGATGCGGGACGTCGCGGGTTCGAACCCCGGCCGAGTCATACCAAAGACTTTAAGAAATGGTACCAACAGCTGCCTCGCTTGACGCTCAGCATTAAGAGGTTCTTGTTAGGACTGGTCGGCCTGGCGTCAGGATAATGTGACTGGGTAGGACATCATGCTACATGTCTGCGGCATGATGCCCCAGTGCTAGACATCACTATAAACTGTCACACTGCAGACTTCGTAGCGATATGACTGAAAATTTTTTAAAGCTACGTTAAAAATCTAAATCACACACACACACACACATCTCTATGGGGGGCCCCGAGTGGCCGAGTCGTCTAAAGCGCTCTTCGTTACGGATCACTGCCATCTCACCTCTGTCTGCGTGGGTTCGAGTCTAGGATTCGGCGAATGTGGATATGTGAGAAAGCTTGCCAGTAGCTTCTCGTGGGTCAGTGGTTCTTATCGGGGATTTCCCGGTTTCTTCCTCCACCATTAATACTGGCCGCCATGTATAGCCTATCGTGTGTTGAAAATGGCGTTAAGCCCCACACCAACAACATCTCTATGGATTGTTTGGTAGGTGATATGGGTAATTGGTGAGAGGGGATGTTTTCTCTCATGTCCGTTTTTTAGACAAAATGAAGCGTTCAGTATTCGCGCCATTCAGCACCGAATAAAAAGTGGTTTCGAACCACATGGACAAGATATTGAAATTGTAAGAGGTAGTAGATACCATAGGCATGGTGGAAGAGATGCTCATCAAAATAGAGTATTGGGCTAAGAGCCCACACAGATTGAAAATGGAGATTAATGATTTGAAGAAAGGTAAAGAAATATTGAGAGACATGATTAAACAGGAGACGGAGGACAAAGAGAAAAAAGAGCAAATGAGAAAATGGAGTGAAAAGATTGAAAAAGAAGAGGAGAATGAGAAAAGGAAAAAGAGGAGAAGGAGGAGAAAGAGAATGGGAAGATGACAAAGAAGACAAAACACGTGATGGATAAGATGAGAAGTTGGTGAAGGAGAAGGAGAGAAGAGAGAAATTAGAAGAAGAAGAAGAAGAATGAGAAACCCAAAGGTCCTTTTTTCAGAGCCACTCCGTTGCCTAGAAAAGATATCTATTCTCTCTTGCCAAAAATTGTTTACTCTTTTTTTTATGTGATTGATTTATGTTCATAAACCAATGTCTCTATGTCTCTAACCATGTCTCTATATCTCTATTTGTCCCTAGAATAACTCGTATTCAGGTCAGCCTCTTGCCAAACTGTTCCTCCCAATTGAGGTCAGCTACTTGTATAGTTGTTGACAGTGTCCAGTACCGTGACGTCACCCATGTTCAATTCCTATTGTCCGTATACAGTTCCAATACATTCCCCAGCTAAATTTCCCTTGTTCGTATACAGTACCAACCTTTTGTCCGTATATTCCTTGTCCGTATCAATCTTGTTCTTATATCGTTGGGGGGGGGGGGGTCTTGTAATGCTATTTCCCATTGTCCGTATATCGTACCCCTTCACTGCTGGCGCGATGCCCCAGTGCTAGACTTCACTATAAACTGTCATACTGCAGACATCCCCGCGAAATGACTGAATTTTTTTTAAAGCCAAGTTTAAAAAAAAATAACACTGTTCATGGCAACGATGATAATGATGATCATGAGTACTAGAAGAATGAAGTGTCTTAAAATTATTATTAGTTTATTCTTCAAACTTTGTTGAGCAAAATATTCTATATTTAATAGCCCCCTGCGGGTTCGGGGTTGTAGAATTGGCCCGCCGTGCCTCGCTACGTGTCGTAAGAGGCGACTAAGTAGAGGCAACCCGTTTGCCGTGGTTGCGACCCGTGTCGGAGGAGGAAAGGATCCTGGTAGTTGAGCAGAGGCTTTCCAATGCAACACACTACTTTGGCCTCTACTTCTTCTAGACCTGTGGTCGGGATGGGCCCGGTCTCGACAAATCGGCTGGTCACGCCGAGCCCTAGGAGGTCTTTATTTACTCGCTTACTTTCATTATCTTTTTCCTTGTATCTCTTTTGATACCACCGTTGCCCATACATTCTATCCCTTTAACTTTCCATTTTCCAAGTCTTAGAAGACTTCCTAGAAGGCGGTGGCTCAACGGGTCAATTGGGAGGTAATTTTACCGACTGAGTATGTCTTATGGGATGAATCAGGAGGTGAATTTGCCTACTGAGTATAACATCTGTGTTTCCCTGGCACTTGAAAAGTGTCCCCTTGTTGGGCTCCTTGGTGGGCGGGGAGCACGGGTGCTGAATTTTAAATACACCAACATGGATATTTCCAAAAAAAATCAACTCAAGCGTACCAAAACTTTATCTGACTCAGATGACGAACCATGTGGTGTGGATTCATTTCCACGCTTCATGGTTATACAGTCTAAAGATGCCACAAAACCGCTTAATGTACTCTCCCCGTTTGTGATCGAGAAAACAATTATGGGACTGATTGGAACACCAAAAGGTGTTAAAAAGTTAAAATCGGGCTGCCTACTTGTCGAGTGTGAGCGACGAGGTCAAACAGAAAATCTCAAGAAAATGACAACATTTTTCGATATTCCAGTGACCTCGTTCGCCCACACAACACTCAATTCGTCCAAAGGCGTGATTCGCTGTCGTGACTTGGCTGGAGTCAGCGACACGGATATCATTGAAATGATGAAAAACGAAGGTGTCACTGCAGTCCGTAGAATACGTATTAAACGTAACAACAACCTGCAGGACACCAACACCATTATACTCACCTTCAACAAGCCAACAGTACCCAGAGTGGTCAAAGTTGGCTTTCTGCAAGCGAAGGTTGATGTGTACATACCAAATCCACTTCGATGTTATAAGTGTCAGAAACATGGTCATCATGAAGACCGCTGCTCAAGAAGCCAAATATGTGGCTGATGCGGAGATCACTCTCACCAGGAATCTGAGTGTAGAGCCACTCCGCATTGTGTCAACTGTGGAAAGGAGCACCACGCCAATTCCAAGGATTGTGATACCTGGAAACAGGAGAAGGAAATACAGAGGGTTAAATATACATCCAGCATTCCCTATCCAGAGGCCAGAAAGCTTGTACAGGCAAAAACATCTTTTCCTGGCCCATCCTTCTCCACTGTAGTGAAGAACAATCCCAAGGCAACGAAGGACGCTCAAACGCAGACAGATGCACCCGAGTCAACATCAAGCACTAACACCCCCCATTACCAAGCACAAAGAACCACGGCATTTACCCAAACAACATTCAATACTACTCAACAACAGAAATCACCAAAGAACAAAAACAGATCACAAGGAAATAGGCAGCAAAAGGGGTCAGAAGACCCCATCAAACTCTATAACAGGTTTGGGGACATTGAGAACATGGATGCAGAAGATACTGCTCCATGTTCTCAAAGTAGCTCCAGACCTAACAAAAAAATCATCCCCGTACTTCCTCCGTAGAAATAACCATATAGATTCTTCCCGCGAAAAGTCTAACCTAGCTCCAAAATCTCCAATCTAAACTTATAATGAAGAACACGATCATACAATGGAATTGTCGAGGACTTAAAGCCAATTACAATGATATTCTCCTGCTTTTAAACGAATATGATCCTGCAATACTATGCCTTCAGGAAACCTTTTTAAGAGATACGGACAACATCACACTTAAAAACTACTCCCTGTTTAACACCTACTTACAGAACGTTGACAGGGCCTCGGGAGGGGTTTCTATTGCTGTGAACAATAGAGCCCGACATAGCGTCATCCCTTTAAACACAAATTTGCAAGCCATTGATGTGAGTGTCACTCTACATCGAGTGATTACATTTTGTTCTATTTATATACCACCAAACACCAACTTATTACCAAACCAATTAGACACGCTTGTTCAACAACTTCCTGCACCATTTGTTTTACTCGGTGATTTTAATGCCCATAATATTTTATGGGGATCAAATTACATAAGCGACAGGGGCAAAAGGGTCGAAGATTTTATTACTAGACACGACTTGTGTCTGTTTAATACCAAATCTCCGACGTACTTGCACCCAGGAACTGGTACATACACATGTATCGACTTGACAATTTGTTCTCCTTCACTACTTTTGGATTATAATTGGAAGGTCGCTGATGACCTTCACAGCAGTGATCACTTTCCAATCTCTCTTAAGAACACCAACGTTACAACTGATGACACGATTCCACTGTGGAATTTAAAGAAAGCTGACTGGGCCAAATTTGAAAAACTTTGTACAGCTAGACTTAACAGGAATGCCGTCCTAAACGATATTGATCCTATTCGACAATTTACATCCGTCTTAATTGAGATTGCAGAAGAATCTATTCCTAAGTCCTCGCCGAATTGTAAAAGAACCCAAAAACCGTGGTTCACTAAAGAATGTAAAGAAGCCATTAGACAACGCCGAGAAGCACTGAAAAAATTTAATAATCGTCCAACGCCCGAAAACTTAACTCAGTACCGTATTGTTCGGGCCAAAGCTCGCCGCATAATTAAAGAAAGTAAACGAGCATCATGGAAAAAATATGTTTCAACTTTAAACTCTCGTTCCTCAATAAAGAAAGTTTGGGACACGATCCGCAAAATAAATGGAAAGGGAAAATACAATTCATTCCGACATCTGAAGCTAAATAATAACAATTTCAATACCAAACAAGAAATAGCTAATGTACTTGCTGATTGTTTCTCCAAAAATTCCTCATCGTCTAATTATTCAGAAGCTTTCCGAAGATTGAAAGCTCATAAAGAAAAAACACGGTTGAAATTCACATCGAATAACTCAGAGAGCTATAACCAACCGTTTTCATTGTCGGAGCTTATGGAATCTTTGAATAAGGCCCATGATACATCTGCTGGGCCTGACGATATACATTACCAGTTTTTGAAACACCTTCCAGAACCATCCTTAACAGTTCTTCTGGAAATCTTCAATGATTTATGGATTACTGGTAATATACCAAAAATTTGGAAAGAAGCAACAGTAATACCAATTCCCAAACCAGGCAAAGATAGCGCAGATCCTAGCAACTATAGACCTATATCATTAACTAGCTGCGTTTGCAAAACAATGGAACGAATGATCAATTCTCAGCTTGTATGGTATTTGGAAAGCAACAATTTAATATCTCCTTTCCAAAGTGGCTTTCGTTATGGTCGTAGTACCAATGATCATCTGGTTAGACTGGAAACCTTTATTCGCGACGCTTTTATCAAGAAGGAACACTTAGTAGCGGTTTTCTTTGATCTGGAAAAGGCCTATGAAACAACGTGGAAGGACGGAATACTAAATGACCTGCACGATCTGGGTCTAAAAGGCCGACTGCCTTGTTCATATCAAACTTCCTCTCAGACAGGGAATTCAAGGTGCGAGTGGGCTCCACCCTCTCTGATATGCACGATCAAGAGATGGGTGTGCCCCAGGGCAGTATTTTATCCGTGACGCTTTTCAACATAAAAATTAATAGCATCACCAAGTGTCTGACTCCCGGTGTGGATTGCTCCCTATATGTTGACGACTTTTTAATATGCACATGCATACAATTGAAAGACAATTGCAGCAAAATATCAACAAGATTCAAAATTGGGCCAATACTAACGGTTTCAAATTCTCGAAATCAAAAACTGTATGTATGCATTTCTGTCAGCTACGAAGACATCATGATGGACCTAAACTCACGCTGGACGGATCACCTATTCCAGTTGTTGAGGAAGCAAAATTCCTAGGTATTATCTTCGACAGAAAACTGACCTTTATTCCACACCTGAAGAATTTGAAAGCTAAATGCTTGAAGTCTCTAGACCTACTTAAAGTAATAGCGCACACTGACTGGGGTGCTGATAGGAAAGTCCTACTCAGTTTATACAGAACATTTATTCGCTCGAAACTAGACTATGGTTGCGTTGTCTATGGTTCAGCTAGGAAGTCCTATTTGAAGATGCTAGACCCAATTCACCATCAGGGAATAAGACTTGCCTTGGGAGCATTTAAGACATCCCCGTGTGAAAGCCTACTCGTTGAAGCGAACGAACCCCCTTTATCACAACGTAGAGAAATGCTTTCTGCACAGTATGCTGTCAAATTAAGCTCAAACCCTCTGAACCCTGCTTGTTCGGCTGTTTTTGAACCCAAATATAAAACCTTATATGACAATAAACCAAACGTCACACCTACCTTTGGCATTAGAATATTACCATGCCTTGAGAGTAGCAAAATTGAACGTTCAAAAATTCTGAAAACGACCGTCTCCAAAACACCTCCCTGGCTACTTCAACAACCAAAAGTACTTTTCACGTTACATGATGGAAAAAAATCTGAGACAAACCCTTCCATCTTCCACAACTGTTACCATGAACTCCTCGCCCAATTTGAAAATTATACAAGAATATATACTGATGGATCAAAAGATGAGAAAAAGGCTGCTGCAGCCTTCGTTAGTGGAAAACACACAACAAAAGTTCGCTTGCCAAATGGTACATCAATTTTTTCAGCCGAAATCAGAGCAATAGACCTTGCATTGCAATATATTGAAAGCAAGCGCATTTTAAATAGCATCATCTTCTCCGATTCACTATCAGTACTTCAGTCACTACATAATAGAAAACTGGAGAATCCATTGTTAGCTAATGTTCTTCTTAAACATACTGAGCTGAGTACCTCCCACAATATAGTATACTGTTGGTTACCCAGCCATATTGGAATTAAAGGTAATGACAAAGCAGACCGCGCTGCTAAAATGGCCCTATCACTAGAACCATCTGATTTTAAAACACCGTATACTGATTTTAAACGTAGTATCAAAGACTGTTTACGTCAGAAATGGCAGGCATCATGGAATGATGCAGTGAAGAACAAACTTCATGCCATCAAGCCAACCCTAGGAGAATGGACTCCTTCCTACAGAGCCGTCCGTAGGGAGGAGGTAGTCATTGCAAGAATTCGAATCGGCCATACTTATTTAACCCACTCCTATATACTAAAAGGAGAAGACCCACCAGAGTGCATATCTTGCAATGAACCATTCACTGTTAAGCACTTTATGTTGAAGTGTTTCGACCTCCAACCTACGCGTAACCATTATTACAATGTGCATGACATTAGGGAGCTCTTTGATACAGTTAGCATTTCCTATATTATAGACTTCCTGAAGGAAGTAAATATTTATCATAAGTTATAGCTTTTATGCTATCACCTTAAACAGTTTTATGTGCTATATATACCGTCGTTAGATTTTAATTACGTTTCATCTGTTTTCGTTGTCACACATCATTTGCACTCCCCGTTGATCGGGAAAGTTTATTTATCACCGTTACTATTTTATCGTTTTACCTTCAACTGTTTGGTTTCGTATCGCTGGTCGATACGTAATCTTTTGTCACTTATAAATAATGAAGAATATAACCTTTTGCATGGCGCTAAATAGCCTCATAGTGCTGGTGCGCCGTTAAAAAATTCAATCAATCAATCAATCAAAATCCCGCAGAACGTAAATAAGATATGGACCGGACACGAAATATATTCTATTGGACCTCAAAATATTACAATGACCTTGAACCTATGTGGTTGAAAGTTACGCTATTCAAATCGTCTCGGTATTTTGTGAACATTTCAAGCCAAATGCACGTCTCCCCACTCTTTGGGAGAGATATAATTCTACAAAAATATTATAAATTCTTAAATACAGCTATAGAATCTTCATCCCTTGTCCAATGTTAAGGAATATTGCTTCTTAAACCAGCAGGTATGCTAGTTAGTTGGTGTGCATGACCTATTAAAGAAATCAAACCAAGGAACCAAGCAAACAAAAAATAATAAACAAACAATCTGAATTGACATTCTTTAATCATTTTCGATAAACAATTTAGTTCCAGAGAACACCATATTAGTATTAAAACAGGCAGAGAGTTCGCGCAAGCTAGAATCTGACAACTAACAAATGAACTAAATAAATAATTCAAGTCAGAAAGCAAGGGTTTTAAACTAATCGACCTAAATGAACGTTAACTTGGAAATTTACATGATAGCTTTGATTTTAGCTATTTCTTCAATAAACAGTATTTAAATTGCAATATTTCTTCAATAAACAGTATTGAAATGATAACTTTGAATGTAAATGTTTTTCAATAAACTATTGTTTCTCAATACACGGAGTAAGGTTGTGGCTAGTACAGTGTAAAAATGTTCAGGATTTATCAGTGGTAGTTTGTATGTAATTTATTTTCTTTGCTTCACTTATGACAAAACTTAACTATTTGATGTCCTGCGTTTTTCATTTGTTAAAAAGCTGACAATCAAAACAGAAGGTTAAGAAAGTACTCCTGGTCACATGGCAGATTAAAACGTTAGGTCCAATTTCCTTCACGGCATCTTTTGTAGTGCGGATCCTTATATTTCTGTACACAGATGGTGTCAGGGCACTCTCTCATTTCTCGAAGTATTTGTTCTTCATTAGAGTTGTTGACAAGAGCAGTTTTGAGGGTTTGGGCAGAAACACATTTCCAGCATTTCTCCGGAACACACTTGCGTATAGGAACGTAAAGCGGTCTGCTGAAGAGGTCTTGAAATTCGCAGTCCTCAACATCTAATACTGGCTCATAATGTTCGTTCTGGTGTAATATGTACATGCTACACTCTGAGGTAGAATTTATTGGAGTGTACTTGTTCCATGAACAATTTTCCTATGAACCATATGTGCAATACTCGTAAACGTTCGTGTTTAACTTGCTCTTATTTCCACATCCGTACCCTCTTTTCCATCCTCCCACTTCTGTTTTTGATATAAATATTTTGTTAAAATTTCATTAGTATATTGTTCAAATATTCAGCTGTTTGTTATCATATAATATATAACCTTCCGTCTGATCGCAGCATAATAAGACTGAACTCCAAAAATAATGTAGCTAAAAGTGCGGAACAAGCAATTACCATCACTTCTCACTGGCGCATGTTTTACTGGTCTTGCACTGATGCTCACTTGTCTGGTACTAACTGGTTTGCGATAGTTTTAAACTTTAAGATCAAAAGATCTCAACTTTTTGTCCTGCCAATTTTCAGTGGGAGGGTAAAAAGCAATGCTTGTTTGAGCCTCAACGTGAAGATTTAAAACATCATTAGCCTGATTTCCATTCTCATCACCTCTAGATCTTTTCCTTTTCTTTGGCGATAGTAAAGTTTCATCGTTTGGTTTATTCTGGCCACCTATTTTCGACATTGGTTTCCAGACTGCTTCATAGTTACTTCAGGTTCTTATTTGCGTTTTCCAGCGTTGAATGTTGTGTTTTCCTTTTCACAAACATTCCCATAGTTATGGTGTTCTTCTTTCATGGGAGATGATGTTACATTAGAGAATTCAGATGAATCAGTTACAGTACTTCTGTCATTATTCACGACATTCTGTTCACTGTCTTTGACATCATTTTGATTTCTACCGATGTAATCATTTCTCCCATATTTTCTGGAATCGTTAGTTTTCATTTTCTTCTCACCACTGCCTTCCGTGTTAGAACTGCGCTGGTCAGTGTCTTGATTTGTTTCATTTTCTAACTTGTACTCCTTTAGTCTCCATCCGTTTACAGCTAGACTTTGACCATTCAACTCTTTGTTTAGCACTTCTTGAACCGTGTAAGGTCCAAATCATAATGGATTTAGCTGTTCATCATTTACTGCAAACTTTCGAGTGTTGTGAAGCAAAACTTGATCTCCCACTTACAACCAAAACGGTTTGATTTTAGAACCATAATACACTTTTCTGTTTTTTTTGCTACATGGTGCCGACACTCTGTCAATTTCAGAAACATGTTTACTCTTTCGTTGGAAGTCTTCCTGCAAGTTTAAGTCATCTTACGTGATAGCTCATCTTTCGTGCTAGATGTTGTTGGCCACTGCTTTTCTAGCATATACCAGAAAACATGGATCTTTTCTTCGTAGTTCTGTGCTCTGCTGTTCCATATGAAAGTAGCACATATAGCAACTTCGAGTCCGAATCAATCGTCGCAGGTTTTGTGCACAAAGCCGACGAGCATGTTAGAAAGAGTACGATTGAAACTTTCCAGCTGCAGCATTTTTGTTTTACTAATCACTGCCTCAGTATTTACCCACTTGGTCAAATACTCGGTGTATACAACAATATCCTTGTTTCCTAAAACAAAAAAACCCAAAAACCTAACAACAATCAAGAACTGTTTAATTATAGTATAGACGAAACATCACGAAGTATAATGAAACAAGAAACGTTTGTAACACATATACACCTTGATTTTAGCCTTTAATATTAATACGGGGGAAAACAAATTCTTTTTTATTTTTTTTTTTTTATTTTTTTTTTTTGTAAAATGAGGTGATGGGATGTTTTAAGATTAAATGAACAAGAAAACTCTTGACGAATTATGCAGATAATCAATGCCAAAGTTATCAAGAAAAGTTACATTATAAAGAGTTCACAAAGGAATGCGTATATGACAAATGTAATTTCAATAAATTTTTAACAAAATTTATATATGTATTGGATTTTAATTAATCGTTTATTTAGAAAATGGTAGTGGTATACATGTAAGATAGATTTGCAGTATAAAATGCCGAGTTTCATTTTTCTCCAGCAGCCTAGACAATTAACTAAATATACTGTAAGAACTACCAAATCTTTACACAAAACGTCGTCGTAACTTCCGAAAAGAATTCGTCAGAATGCACTTACCAATATATCTACTGTAGAAAGACAAATAGTTTGAAGGATTGATCGAGAGACTGGTTTTAAAGCTATCGAACGCTTGGGCGGTGGAAAGATCAATTCAGTCTATAGAAAATTAAGTTATCATCACAATACTTTGCACATAATATAGTAACAAAGGTACATAACGTATAGAATCATCTATATCATACAACAAACTATGTACATAACAACACGTTTTAAACTGACCACAAAATATAATACGAAAAGTAGATCATGTAATAAACAATGTACATATTAATAAAATGTCTACATAACAAAGTATCCACATAATAATAAAGTATCTACATAATATAATGAAACATCCACCTAACAAAAATTAAAAGTACATAATCTAATAAAGAATATACATAATGCAATGAAGATTCTACATAATATAACAATATGTCTACATAATATAACAATATATCTACATAGTATAATAAAGAGTGTGTGTGTGTGTGATTTGGATTTTTAACGTAGCTTTAAAAAATCTTCAGTCATATCGCTAGGATGTCTGCAGTGTGGCAGTTTAGAGTGATGTCTAGCACTGGGGCATCATGCCGCAGACATGTAGCATCATGTCCCGCCCACTCACATTATCCTGACACCAGGCCTACCTGTCCTGACACTAACCTCTTAATGCTGAGCACCTAGCGAGGCAGCTGTTAGTACCATTCTTTTAATAAGTCTTTGGTATGACTCGATCGGGCTTCGAACCCACAACCTCACGCATACGAGGCGGACGCACTAACCACTAGGCCACCGGAGCGGGCGTAAAACACAGATACCACATAATATAATAGAGACACCACATAATATAATGAAATATATACATAATATAAAACATAAGGACGTAATATATAAAATTAGTTCATAACATAATAACGCAACTATAAATAAAATCTTCAGTGAAAGAAAGCCTTGGTGTTCGATACAAATTAATGAGCTCGATGACATTTCGCTTTGGGTTTAATTAGAAAATATTTCATTTGAACCGTGACCGGTCCAAAACGCCTACCTGACGAGGTCTGTGCTTATCGTCGTAGTATACTATTTTTGTTAAAAATTTCTTATCTATCATTTCCGTAGGACTACATTCGTTTTAAATGGATGCTAGTATATGTCATCAAAACTGAAGAAAAAAATAATAAATTGTCGTACGTTTGTTGCTCGGCGCCATTGAGAACAAATAAATTTTAATAGATACATCGCTACTTATTAAAGGGATGTATCGACGTTTAATCGTGTGTCTGATATTTGGATTTAAATTAGTTACTCTTCATTGTGCTACACAATCAGTAATTAATCCGTCAAGATATTTGTCAATTTTAATTTAATTTTTTTTTTTTATATAAAATATTGTAATATTTTTGCGAGGTAAAACTACGTAGATATTCTTTCATTCTCCATAAATCGTTACACTTGCATTGTATTAATACTATCTTTCTGACTTGACATAAAAGTTGACCTGCAAAAGTTTGTTTCGATCGGTTGTGAACATTTGTAAATAAATTAACTCTCATAGAAAATTCTATATTAAATTGTTGACATTCCCCTTTAAAATAAATATTACCAGCGCAAGCTTAAGTATGTAATAAATATGACTCACGTTTAATAATTCCCAAATGTCCTCCGTGTAGTACGCTATGGATGTATTCTATTACATCCTTTAACTCTCTCTCTTTCGTTCAACACTCGCAGGCTTGTTCCTTTTCCTTTACTGTACAATACTCCCTTTTCTACCAGAAAGTTTCTAGTCTCGACGAAAATGTCTCTTTTTTTTAATCATACGTTTAGGAAACGTCTTCTCTCTTAAATATTTCCTAATTTCGTTATAGGACTGAGCGTCCATTTTGCGACCTTTCTGAGAGCATCAAAATCATTAAGTGAGAAGAAAGTGATTGCGAAATTCGCTGCTTCAAAAGCGCCACTGAAGTTAGCCTCTCTTTGAAGTTACACCACTCTCAAGTCGGGTGTAGTTTGATGAAACACAGACTAGGTACAAGGATATTTATTTTGCCGGAACAGCCAATGAAATTAGCGAATCATTGGCGGTCATCTTTATCTTTGCACTCTGACCTCGATGACCCCCCACCCCCAACCGAACTAATTGTTGTTAATCAGTATTATACGCTTAGAAAATAGGAACAGCCGGAGTACGAATAGGAGCAGCCGGAGAATGAATAGGAGCAGCCGGAATATGAATAGGAGCAGCCGAAGTACAAACCAAATGACATTAGTCTAATTTCAGATAAGGAAGATAACTATATCCATAATTTCATGACAGCATGTACTGCATTATATTTCCTTTGTTGATTTTCTTGATGATATTCATTTCCTTTTTGATGATTCATGAACCCATGTATATGGAACTTCAAACAATATCCGATTAAAAATGACCCCGTAATCTGATCAAGATTCAACGCTGAGATCAGTTTTCAAGGACTATAAGATTCAAAATTCAACGTTAAGAACTGACCTTGTTTCAACTTTCAACGTTAAAAGCAGACCCGGAGGGTCAGAATTCAACGGGGGTCAAAATTTAATAAAACACTGGCACTAGATATTTTGACAAGTACTTAATAGAAAGTGTTTCGTTCAAGGCTCCTGCATGTAATTTTTATTTAGTACGGGTCCCTCGAAGTGTTGGACTCTACTATCCAAAGCGAATTTCCAAGAATTCCAAAAAAAACCCATTTTCTAATAACTTTTTCTAACCGCTGACTGCTAAAACCATCCAGGATATTCTTGAGTGATTCTCAAATTTGCCACCTTGGCAACCACATTGGATTTAACGTCGGAACCATTTCAAAACAAACTAGACACCTTTAGAAGATTGTTTGGTGAAAACCCCATGCTAATGTGACCATCCATTAAGGAGAACTAAGGAAAGGATTTCCTATAGGTTTGTTATGGCATGATATTCGATCCTGCAGTGGACCATTTTCATTTATAACAAACAAAATATCGTAAGAAGTCTTTCGGTGAAAACCCTATGTCGATTTGAGTCATTGCTATTGGATTAGCGGTAACAGGATTTTCCAAGATATCCGTCATGATGGCCACATTTTAGGTAAGCTAGGCACCACTTTCATTCAGGACCAACTAGCTATTACAATTTGCCTTCCGGTGAAAACCCAATGTCGTTTTGGCTTTCCGTTTAGGAGGAGTATCAGTTGCAAGATTTTCAAGAAGGCTTCAATTGTGGCCATACTCTTATGTCTGATCGGCACCATTTTAATTTAGTACTAATTAGACATCATAAGATGCCATCTTGTGAAAACCCATCGTCGATATGACTTTCCATCTAGGAGAAGCAGCTGTATTTTTTAAAGATGGCTGCTGTGGCAGCCATACTGGATATCATAAATGCACATGTTTTATTTAAGACCAGCTAGAAACTGTAAGCAGTCTTCGGATGGAATCCCATGCTGATATAACTTTCCATTCAGGAACAGCAGCAATAAAAAGATTATCAAAATGGCCGCTAAACTGTCAATATTGGATGTCAGAGAGGCACCGCTGTTATTTATGACCGACTAG
>JAECUM010017783.1:0-36474 GCA_016617855.1 Megalonaias nervosa
TGCATACATACATACATACATACATACATACATACATACATACATTAATGGACAGGAAATTTATCCTCGAAATATTTTTAAATTTTAAATTTAAGTTCTTTAGTTGTAAAGCTCTCGGTGGCAAAGCAGGACGGGTGGTAGTGGTAATATTAGTACCGCTACTTAATGGACCCGCTGCGACATCGTAGCTTGGCATGTGGCTGTTGCTAACAATTACCAAACAATATTGATTTATTTAATAATACCAACAGTTATCTAATGTCAAACGATGGTTGGTATTATTCCAGCTTATATCTCATATTCGCATATAAATTATTCATAAATCGTCTTTTGAATTTTTAAAATTCATGATAATGTATTACGAATCGTTATATAAACTACCCTAGGTATCAACCTCGTTTCCAGATCTGGCACATTTGGGGCACTCCCATCCTTATCTCTACATGGTCGCTTACAGTATCACCCATTTTAAAGGTAAATATTTTTTGTATTGAAAATATTGATCATTTATTCATATATTCGTTGTATGCACGCCTATATATTACACTAACTAAAGTAGGTTTTGAATCACAAGTATTTATTAATGTGTGATTCTGTTGATATCAGTAGCTTAGTACTTTTCCCCTGCAAGCGCACGCTTGCTTAATTTTCCATGTGGTTGCTACCCAGCGAATTACATAATTTTCCCTGCCTGACGCAGAATTCTGAAGAATTCCGCAGGAAGTAGTAAAGTGTTTCTCAAGGCATGCATATATTCATTTTTATGACTCTATGGTCACAAACTAAGTAACAAAAAAGCAAAAACCAACAAGTTTTGTAAAACTTAACAAACAATTTAATTATGAAAGTTATAATGAAAAATTGTGGGGAACATACAGTATCATGAAGTGAATCCAAACTAATCCTAATAAAGGTCTATGAAAGTCTTAAATGAATGAAAAGCTCATTAAATGTCAACACCGGAAATGTACTGGTCCTCCAAGAACAGTGACGTTGTCAATATGGCGTTGGCCAAAATTATTTCAAATAATTATAACAATTCCAGAATAATATGGTCAAATAACGAGCACTTTCTATTTCCACTGAACAGTCCAAATAAATATTTTTCCACTCGAATATTTTCTAAGTAAAGCATACAATACGTCTGCAGACGTATAACAGGAACGCAAGAAATGTGAATGACCCCAAACATCGGAATGAAACTGATTGCTCAGTTTTCTCCTTTTATACACTGTCTACTGCAACTGTATTTTTCTCGTGGGTCGGTGGTTCTTTCCGGGGTTTTCAAGGGTTCTTCCTCCACCATTAATACTGGCCGCCATGTATAGCCTATCTTGTGCTGAAAAATGGCGTTGAACCCTATAACAACAACAACAACAACAGCAACTGTATTTCGTAATAGACCCCGCGTGACAGAATACACTACTCATTTTGCTTGAATTGGCCTATTCATGTGACCTAGCCCAACCAATGGGAAGTTAAAGAATCATTCTAGAAACTTTGAAACCCAACCAGCCACTGAGAATTTAATCCATAATCGCCATGTGAGTCTTTTTATTAAGATTATTATTAATAATTGTCAACGCATACGCAAGCATCTCTTAGTAGACCAATGCAATACTATGGTTTTAACAGATTCAGGTCACATAGGCAGAACTAACTGAATATATTCTGTATAATTTACAGCCATCTATACCAGATGTTAACATGCTCATTAAGCACTGGAATGCCGAGGGAGAATTATTTTTCATACCAAATGGCATCACGTTGTATTGATTCCATCTGGGGTTGCAAAGACAGAAATTTATTTTGCGGTATCAGTAAGTGGAATCTGCCAGAATCCTTTTAACAGGTCAAACTTGGTGACATATTTTGCACTTCTAATTCCGCCAATACAGCATCAATTCTTGGTATTGGAAATCAGTCTGTTTTGGTGACACTGTTCACATTCCTGTAGTCAGTGCATATACGAAACGCATTGTCTCGTTTCGGCATACTTTTGCTTGGTTCAGTAAAGTTATTCTCCAACAAATCTTACACTTCCTTCTTCAAATATTCCTCCTTGAGAGCATTCATTCTGTAAGGATACTGGTTTACAGGTTTAGAATCTACAATTTCAACATCATGCTAGATTTCGTTTGTTCGTAAACAAATTTATTATGTCCTAGGTTTTCATAATTTTTTTAATTGTTTTCATCTGTGCTATTATAAATTATATTTACTGTTTTTTATTTTGTTTCTTCGTTTGGTTGCTTTTTTATTTTTTATATCAACGTTGCAAGTATAGTATGTGCCAATGGTACATGATCCCCTTATACAACTCCCCAAAACTTACAACTTCGGATTACAAATACATGTACTGACGTTACAAGTATAGCATGTGGCATGCTATATGGTTCCCTTAGACAAATTCCCCAAACCTACGTATCTGATTCAAAATACATATACTGATGCCACAAGCATGGCACGTGCCATGTTACATGGTTCGCTTCCAAAAATCCCCAAACTTTGCATATCTGATTCAAAATCCATGTACTGACGACTCAAGTAAGGCAGGTGACATGATGGCATTCTACTGCATTGTTCCCTTGAACAAATTCCCAACCTTTACATATCTGATTCAAAATACATTTAAAAATCACAAAAGTAATGTACCTGCCTTGTTACAGATCTCATTTGGGGCAAATCCCCATACTTTACATATCTGATTCAAAATACATGCATTAACCTCACAGGTATGGCACGTGCCATATTCAGCTCATTATTTTTACACAGAACAGTTAGGAGATACGTTTACATGCGATACCAATTTACGTATTTTAATAAGACCACGTTTCACCTGTAAATAGTATTAAACAACTATTTGGTACCACGGCCTGAAATACATACCTTCAGGATCGGCCTGAGGAGACAGCGAGCAAGGTGGTTGCCATGGGCCCTTCGCCTTCTGGGTCCCCTGCTGTAATTGACAAAAAAAAATTAGGCATATAACTACAGTACCTTCGGCCAGGCCAACAAACAGGCCAGACCTGCGTACTTTTGCAATTTGATGTATTTATATCATACCAGTTATCGCTGGTAAATAATATTAAACAAACATCTGGTACATCAACCAATATATTTATATGGGAACAAACGTTATGATCTGAACCTAGCAGAAACGAACATATACTTTGGGCACGAAAGTCTGCGTAATAGGACAGTGTGTGTGGTTTGGATTTTTAACGTAGCTATAACAATTTTTCAGTCATATCGCTACGATGTCTGCAGTGTGGCATTTTATAGCATGTCTTGCACTGGGGCATCATGCAGCAGACATGTAGCATGATGTCCCACCCAGTCACATTATCCTGAAACCAGGCTGACCAGTCCTAATACTAACCTCTTACTGTTGAGTGCCTAGCGAGGCCGCTGTTAGTACCATTGTTATAAGTCTTTGGTATAACTCGGCATGGGTTCAAACCCGCGACCTCCCACATCCAAGGCGGACGCTCTGAACCACTAGGCCACCGGAGCAGTTCTACGTAATAGATAGAGATTTCAGGAAGAAAAGGAACTTAACTACTACTACTACTACTGTTATTAATACTACTATTACTACTACTGATGATGATGATGATGACTATAATACTGACGAGAGCTATAATTGTAACAGTAATAGAATTAAAAATAATAATTATATAGATGATGATACTCATCATTATCGTCATTGTAATAATGTCAATAATAATAATAATAATAATAATAATAATAATAATAATAATTAGAACTTTAGGGTCTTAAACTGGGTAACAGAAAAAGCGGAAACTAACAAGTTTGAAAAAATACAACAAATAATTGATTTCCTGTAATACAAAATTGAAAAAATGAAAAAGAACTTAAAATATTGTGAATTATATCTAAATAGTTCTAAAAGTTCTATAACAAGTCCAAATGAATATTGTTCCAATTGAATTCCAATGGTGTTCCAAATAAGTTCCAATATTGAATATATTGATGTGCCTTAGGTCTCGAATGTGCCAGTGGCTTGCACATTGGCAAAGAGTTAACAGTCTTTTAATGTATCACAACAATATAATCCAATATATTCTTTTCTGAATTCGGTATAATTCCAAATTAATGACTTAGTCCCAGAAGCAGATGAGCACTTTGCAATTACAGTGAATTATTTAAATAATTAAATCCACCAAAACTAACAACTGAACACAGCCATAAGACTGAGTCTGCTTCGGATGGTAAAGCAAGAATGATTAATCCTGAGATAAACTACATTATATACCCCTCTACTTGACCTAGGTCGCAATTACTATTTTCTGAAAAATACTCTGTCAACTTAAAGGGAAATTTCTATTCTGAAAATTTCTAAGGTCAGAATTAAGACTGAATCTCTAACTGAAATCGAGGTAAATATGTTTACAATTAATAATGATCTATACTTTTAAATCCACAATCATAGAGAAATATTCACAATGTATTATTTTATTTACAAAATAAATGTCCCTAGTCAGGTACACCATGTGCTTGATTTTGGACAAACGTCAAGTACGAAATACAGATATACGTAATATATAAACATTATGAAAAAAACCAATGAACGATACAAATTAAAAATTATTAATAATAATCATAATATTAATAATAATAATAATAATAATAATAATAATAATAATAATACACCATCATCATTAATTATCTACAACAACAACAGCCAAAGGCAAAATTCTGAAGTTTTACATTAAATTCTTTGCTTATCGTTCGAAGTGGTGGATTTTTTATAATGTGGAAGATTGTGATCACAAGTTTTATCAGATTGATATACAATTCATATTCGCACGTAAAATTATACGAAATATTCATCATCTTTACCGTATACAACAGCCTTTTCGCGGTAATAAAATACATGTTTTAATTCGTCTGGGGACAAAAGAGAAAGTCAGGGTCTATATTTTCTAGAAGTTACAATCAGGCATACCGTACTGTTCTGCGATGGAGAGTCGAGTACCATGTATGCTGTTGTACATGAGTGAGTGATGACCATGAAATGGGGATTTACGGCCATTCTTCTTTCCTTTAATTTTCTTGACATTAAAATTAAGCAATGCAGCTTTTTATATCAAAATTTACTTTATAATGACATATTTTGTCTAGAAAATAAAGCCATCCAGGAACGCCTCCACTCACATCCTTCCAATAAGCAACTACTTGATCACCTGCTTATCTTGACGATATAGTACGATGCTTGGACGAAGAATTACACTTGTGTTAGCCATCCTATCGCTGTTGGTTATAGGTAAGAAAATATTCCCAATTATTCAGGTGGAATAGCCCTTCATAGATTCCATTTTCCAGTTAAAATATTTTGTTTTCTATCAAGAAAACTTTGTACTTTATAAAAATTTATATTTCAATAATTAATCTAATTTGCAATTTACCTAAGGTTTTAGCCAATACGGGATATGACTATGATATAATTGTTTAATTACTTCGCCTTATACGTATATTAAAATCAATATCAAAGTGGGGCCTGTACAATGTAATCTTGCTTTCGCAGAAGGCACTTTCGGTCGTGAAATTATTTATTTCCGTTTCAATTTTACTTTTCTTGTTTAACTGCTTAGCTCCTATATGAAGTAATACTAGAGTGTTCATTGTTTCATCCTCGAGAAGTTACATTTGGTAGTTGGAGCAAGTGGAGATTTGGTAACGAAGTGATTGGGTGGGGAAGGGTGGGGTGGGGAGGAGAGATGAGTAAACTGAGTAAAACCTCAGCTCATGCGCTTGTATTTCCATTGACATTAAAAAGTTTAAAAATGAAACAAATGATCTGATACAGTAATCATTATGGTAACAGCGATATGTTATGAGTTGTTCTCCCTGAATGGTAAAGATATCTTGTTAAACAGTATTTGGTAGTTTTTAATCGGAGTTACGTTCCATACTTTGCTAATACTGACAAGATCTGGACAGTTTTCAGTTCTGCCGAATGAATCATGACCTGAATATACCCGGCTGACAAGAGAAATTAACCAGTCGAAGTCTTTTAATTTATCCGACAGTAAGCCAACACATGATGTGTTTTAATTTTCCCTCAACTAAACATTCCATGACAAAATAATTTGTTTTGTACCTTGAAATCACATCTTCCCCCTTTATTTTTCTATACCATCATACAGACTACCCTAATTTGATTTTCTGGTACCTTTCAGACATTGATGGGATACGATACAGCTATATGTGTCCAAGCGGAATACCGGTGAGCATGGGCTGTAATTCTTTCCTGTTTCCAAGTTCCTGCCCAAGCGAGTATTATTGTTACGTCTCTACAGAACGCGCTGGGTTTTGTTGCCCTATTAACACTAGGGTCACGTGCCCAAGGGGCGGCTTCCCCGCCGGTCGTTGCAGGCCCTTTGCTGCCAACCAGTGTCCCATAAACCACTTCTGCTCCTTCACATCAGTACGTGGGTTGGGAATGTGTTGTCCTCTCGATTAGCGAATAGAAATGTCTCTATCCTACTCCCGAAATGGAGGAATACCACTTGCGCGCTGTGTAGAAAATGCTTGTCCTACAGACTTCTTCTGCCAAAATATCAGTGACATCACATCTGTTGTGGACATAAACAGCGTATATACAATTTTCCAATCGTTATTTGAAGTATTCTCTTTTGATTGCTATTTTTCCCTTTTATCTCATCCTACTTGAAATCATATTCTGATATTTGATAAATTTTATCATAATATAGAGATGACTTCATTACAAATATGACATTACTTCAGTATCCACGACATCTCTCTCTCTCTCTCTCTCTCTCTCTCTCTCTCTCTCTCTCTCTCACACACACACACACACACACACACACACACACAAGACCATTAAAAGTCACTTCATCAAGCAAAAGGCCAGTTCGGATCCATAGGTTTCAATATCATAGAAAACCTCAGAGGTAAATTACCGCTGAACAATTTTGTTTGAATCAGGGTTCGCAATCAATGACGCTAATTTGTTCTGATCAGTCTGGACAATTGCCTAGTAATTAGGTTTGAGAAAATACAAATGGAAGCAAACATGACAAACAAACAAAAATTCTGTTTCAAAGAGGGCACTTACACAAATTCTGACGTTGTCAAAGGGGAAGTAGATCTTCCAAAACACTACATAAAGACGATTATTGTAAATGTTATAGGTATAAAGTGTGTGTGTGTGTGTGTGTGTGTGTGTGTGTGTGTGATTAGATTACCGAAAAGATTTGCAACCATCTGTATTAGCTTACTATTGGTAAGTAATCGCAAGAAAGTATGAATCAGACTTTACTTTAATGCTAGTATAGTAACTTTATGTATTCCATTACAAATTAAATACCTTTTAAGCAGGTTTAATGTCTAATTACTACCTCATTAAATGACTAACTACTACCAGATTAAATGACTGTTGTCTGATTACTAAATGATTATATGATTACTGTCTGATTACTGAATGATTACATCTACTTGGAACACAACATACAATTTTAATTCTTTCATACCTGGACGACAGACAAAGATGCAAATAACCTTGACATTATTTTTTTTGTTAAAAAAGAACTAAAATTGCTTATCTTCACTTTTACCAATTATAGCACATTTCTTTCTATTCCGATAATACTAACAGTTATGAAGACACGAACAGTACTTTTAAATGTACCCAATAGACAAATAATAATGACACATAGTCGACAGTAACCAAAACGTATTTGCTTATATTAAAACAATAATGTACTTGACATTAACTGTTCTGTTCAAATTCATAGTAATAAACCCAAGGTAGGTGCTATTTGTATTTATGTCTCCGTTAATAGTTTTGCCCGATTTTAGTGATTCATTATATGATCACAAGGAGTCGGTATCGCGAATATATTTCTCAAAGCTAGTAATTAGCCGTAATGTACTTTTTTAAAGAGACTTTATGATATAGATTAATTTAATAAAATGGGTTCTTTATAATTTCTTAACATAGAGAATTCTCTTGATATCTTAGATATTCATGATTTGCAATTTGAGACAGGAATAACACGTTGTATTGTATGTTCGGGGCATGTTTTGTATAGCATGGCATGAAGTACTAATATTCGGCTCGGAAAGGCTAATTGAGAAATCATACAAATGTGAATAAAAGAAAACCACGCTTGTGTAAAATTAGAGTTTACTGATGTGTGGTCATTAGATAATTAGAGGAAAATGATTTGTAGCATTCGCGCGTTTAAAGCTCCAATGCCGCCATTACGCGCAAAATCACATTAATAATACTGAATCTTGAAAGATATTGGCCTTAAACATCATTCGGTTCCTTTAAAACCAGATAATATCTACGTTTCATCACATTATGAGCCATGTAATTTTTCCTTCGAACTGACAAACCCGACCATTTCTCACATGTGCATGAATTAATCCAATTTTTCTCGGCAACATCCGTGAGTGAACCGATTTCAGTCGGAAGCTGGAACTCAAGATTTGATGACGTCGCCGTAGTAAACAGAAGAAGCCAACTCCACGCTATGTCTAATACGGTAGGTGATCCTAATGAGATATGCTATTCTCATTTTGCGTTGATATGATGCAGTACTCGGTCTAGCATCTACGAAAACGTTTTCTTTAAAGGCGTAAATGACTATCAACATTTTATACAAGCCCCTGTCGTACGCTTAACAATTAACATGTAAATCCGCAACGGCTGGGTTCGTCTTCATCCCAGATTCGCCATTAATAGCATTCAAGCGCCACAGCTGATTACCAATATTCACCCCGAGCCTTATTTTTTTAAAAGTCTAATAAGTGCTTGTTCGTCTCAGATCGGCTTAAAAAACATAGGTCTGCCTCTAATCATTCCCTCTCGCATGAATTTGTCCACCACGTGCAAATGTTATTAGATTAGTCACTAACGGAATTTGTCGAATGTATAACATCCCTTCGTTTGGAGTACTACCGAAAGAAAAGGGAATTAAGAGCGACTTCGGTGTCTGAATTAAGGGCTGGGGCATTTTAATTCTAAACTGATTATTTGGAATTCCTTTAAAGCTAACATCTTGATTATTTCAAAGAACGTTTTATGTCAATTAGCTTTTTAGCAACTCATTTTCTTCTCTCCAAACTTTATTTAGAATGGGTGAATGGTAAAATTTATGGAAAAAGGCCGGGCTCTAAGAACCTTTCAGTTGACAACGACTGTTGTCTTAAGATCGTTGCAAACAGAGGAACACAATTAGCTTCAAGCCAGACTCGTGCAGGAGTTTGATTCGCTCGGTAGAAAGTCCCATTGCATGTAAAAATGTGTTCTTGTAAATGTAATGACAATACGATGGATGACATTCGTGGGTAATCTCGTCTGACAACTAAATCTGATTTCAATTGTAGGGGAGCTCATTAATGATGGCAGATCAGGGTCTATTGTGTTGGCAGTTGCATCCAACTTATACGCGGATCCATACGGTAGTTTATGTTTCATTTAACACAAATGTGCATATTAAAAAAAATAAAAACTACATTGAACCCTATATAAAATTTAATCATACGACCATGATTGATAATCAGAGAAACAAAAGAAGATAGGTAAGAATTTCTCACCACCACCCGCCCCAACTCATGCACACACAATCACTACGTTGTACATTTACTGACATCTAACATACTATAAGTCCATTATTCGGCTGATATCAATATGTTACAATATGATACTTCTCAGCACATGGCTGAGAAGTGAATGAAGTGCATAATTATTGTATTTTCTTGGTAAGGCTTTTTCTATGACACATTCTACCGTGACGAAATTCTCCGTATCGGAGCGATCTTGATTTATTTCTGTATGATTTTATGACGCTATCGGCGCCAAGGCTAGATCGGTTTACATTCTTCGTTATTAGGGATTTGTTTAGTTGACATTCAGTGTAACGATACATATCTATCTCATCAATCATCTCATTGGCTGACAATTTCATCCTTGTTTTTAGGACATAATGTTGGATAGTTATGTATTGTATGTTGTAGAATAACAAATTACTATGAAGATATCTGTGAAAAGAAATGCGCACTAAGGCATAACACAGGCACATAAATATACACACATGAAAACAAATTTTAATTTCTCATTTTCTGCTGATTGTAAATGTGATCGGTACAAATCTATACGTCTAAACCAAATAATGCTATTTTTTATGCGGAGAATGTCCAGTATTCGATGGTTCCCTGAGAGTGTATGTTATGTCTGTCTTACATATATAAAATTCGAGAGCAGCATGGTTGTCATGTTTTTATTACTTGTATAAAATTCCAGAATAGTATCGTTGAAACATGTTTATAACATTTATAAGGTTCCAGAGCAACATGACTGGTAGATATTTATTACATGTATTTCGAGAGCAGCATGGTTGTCATGTCTTTATTACATATATAATGTTCCAGAGCAGCATGACTTTCCGGATTAGAGCCTCATATTGTTTGTGACCATATATTTTCGAAAGCGTTTCTGTTTAATTAGATGGTAGCTCATTAGAAATATTTAATATTTACTGTATACATTCGTATCCTTCGTTATGTGTTTTTCCTGTTTTACTCTATCGACTTAAACGTATTTTCAGTTGCCTTTTCACCATACATTTCATCCTATAATTTGGAAACGACTTAGTCATAATTATGAGTTTATTTCGGTATCTAAGACCCAACTTCCTATGTGTATGTGTGTGTGTGTGTGTGTCTGTCACACACACACACACACACACACACACACACACACACACATCGAAAGTCATTTCACCTTCCACGAAACCAACTCAGATCAGAGTATTGCAATAGGGGATGTGACAGAAAACTACAAAAATGAGTTATTGTTGAAGAAAAGTTGTAACAGTCTCGACAATCGTTTGCTCAATCTATATTTAACAACAGCCCATGAATGACGTCAGTAGTTAAGCTTCAGTGCTGAGACAGACAAAGAAATAGACATATGCAAAGAAATAGAATTAAAGATGGATAAATATATTTACAGATTTTCAATTTCACGTAGTACTATACACATATATATATATATATATATATATATATATATATATATATATATATATATATATATAATTTATGACGCTGTCAAAAGGGAAGTAGATTCACTATGAATCTATTTAATGGCGGCATCGGTAAAGGTGGAACTCCGTGTTGTGGATTCTAAGACCACCGAACAGAGATACCGTAATATTAGTCGTAGCGCTCCTCCGTATTTGATTCCTAATTTTTAAGTAATCGGAAGTAATTGTTAATGAGATACTGTTTAAAATACATGTAAAATAACTATTTAACCTATTACGGTTAAAATACGCTATAACCTGGATTTATGTCTGATTATTATATATCTTACATTTTCGTAGCAATATACATCTGCAGTAACTTTATTTTGCTGCTTAGTTCGTTGGTCTCTTTCTTATGTGTATCAGAGTCGCACAGCAGCATTTTGGCTTGGTTTGGATTATGCGAGCATTTTATTAAAAAGTGTTTGCCTAATGACCTTGGTTATTTTGTTATGCAGTCAGAGTGAAATGTCTGTACCAAGGCAAACCCGCCATGAACTTGGAATCGAACCTGGTTCTCTTGCGTGGAATCCCATCACTCTAAGAATTGAGCCACTGTCAATAAAACTGTGGTTGGTCTGTATTGACTAGGTTTGTTTGTTCAATGTCAGCAATTGTCTTTCACAAAGATCATACCGATGGATCTTGTTTTAGTGAAAGAAAAATATGAAAATTGGTCACTATACAGTTGCATCCTATTATTGTTCATTGCCTAAAGACACAACGTTCACACTGAACACTACCCGACCCGGCCTATTATAGGTATCGAACCGTGTGTATTCATGCGTAGGACTCCAGCACGCTAATCACCGTAAGATCTGAGTGCATCAGAGACGCACAACACAATTCATTTTTCTGCGATAACCCTGCATTTAGGTGCTTTGACTAACGGCCTTGATTGTGTTGAAGGGCAGTTGGAGTAAATTGTGTCTGGCATAAGTACATAGCATGTTATCAAAACTGGCTTGGATACAGAATCGAATCCAGTTCTCCATAGTAGGAGTCTAGCACACTAGCTAGGGCTATCGCACTTCTCTAATAAAAATATTGATGTGCATCAGTAGCGCGCAATAACATATTTCGTTTGGTTGGACAATACTGTTAGTTGTTTTTTCTGGAGGCCCTGGTTAATAATAGTTTTGCTGGAAATGAGAGTAAATCGTCTTTTCCATGGACGCAGCTTGTTCAGCTGGCCCTGTCTGCGCTGGAACTAAATCCGTTGTTAATGCGTAAGAATCCAACACATAAACTAACGCGCTACAGCGCCCCTCATTGGTATTAATCCGGAAAACTCACCAGAGTTTTAATTTACTAGAACTAAGCAGTGTTAAGGTTTTTTTTGAGACTTTGGTTAGTTTGCTTGTACAAAGAGAATGTAGTATGATGCACAAGGATACAAAACGGAGGGGGGGGGGGGGTGGGGGAATCCAGCGTCGTATGTTATTCGAACCTATTCGCTTAGTTATCTCCCAGGTCCCCTAAAACGTTTTCAAGTGCATCTAAGATGTGCAACAACCTTTTTCTTCGATTGGCTGAGCTAAGTCTTTCCTTTAAGACTTAAATGGCCAGCAAATGTTCGTTTCGGTGCATGATTCTGTATGAAGTATACTACTCCCTGCTCATGCTACAGTGTATGAAAATAAAACTTTACGCTGTGAAATACGATTAACGAATTTTGACATTGTAATCAGATAAATGTGCCTGAGGGTAAAAATCTGTTTAAAATTTCCATTGCGTAATTGAAGCTTATAATTTAATAGCATTGTGTCACATTGTGTGAGAAAATTTGCTAACAATTCCTGTTTCATGTTATACATGTCTTCTGATAGAATTCGTAATTCAAAGTACTTGGATAATGTCAATATGTGTTATATAATATTACGACTTTAGACTGATTCTGAAACAAAGAAAATACCTATCCGTGAATTAGCCATGGCGTTACGGTCGAATTCGCGATTACTTCAAATACGCTTGCCACGGTGGTGAGAAACTCTGTTTTGCAATCAGCAGTGATGTCACCGGTCATCTTAGGCTTAGAGACCGGAACCCGACATCATAACACGTCAGTGATACTACCCCAGACAGTTTTCAAAGAGACCACCGGTATCCAATCAGAAATAAGATAGTGAAATTTTGGGGCGGGTTTCTCACGCAGCCAGACATTATTCTGTTACATTCATTGTGAACGGATCAGTGCATGTCTGGACAGTGGGGAGAGCAGATCATAGGGAATTTGGAGACACTGGACTACGCTCCGAGAGCCGAAGTTGTGCGCTCGTTAAATGGGCGGTAAGGGAGTTCTAGGAACCTCGGACGAGATTTGGAACAAAGGCTTCTGAAGTAAAATATGTTCGCCCGGACTGTCTCTCTTTCCTAACTAGGTGTCGTAAGATTTATACGTTATTATGTGGATTTAATTTAGTAGAACTTTAATCTTCTATGAATAGCTGAATTATCAACATGTCGTAATAAAGAGTATAGCAAATTAGTAATATTCAAGATTAATGTATGTAGTTGTTATGATAAAATCGAAGTGGATGGTGTAATCTGTTACGATGTTGCATCGTTGTGCAGAACTGAATTTAATAGTGAGTAGTGTTAGAACTTGCACTTGTTTGTATTTGAATGTATTGTTGTGGATTATGCACAGTTAGGTATTGTTGGCCTTATGCACGTATAATTAGGAATTTTATATTTGTATGTGTCTTTATAATTTGTAAGGTAGGAAATGCGTAGGAATATTGTTGATGTTGATAATTACTATATAGAGAATTAGAGATATGTGTGTATGTATCAGAAGTCTTGATATTATTGTTGTTGTTATAGTCTTTATTATAGAACAAGCGTGTATGGAATATTTAGATGTGAGTGTATGAGTTGACCTAATGATTTAATTGCCATTATGCTGATGAAAGGTCCGTGAGAGTGTGTTAATTCTCCTGAGTTTGAACAATGAAGCAAAATTGTACGTCCCTTCTATTCCATAGGAGGCTTTCCGGGTGGGATAGGACGCCACCCGAAGATTAGAGAATAGGAGACGATGAGAGCCAGTGGAATTAGGCAGTTGTGCGAAGGCGCAAGGCCGGGAGATGGAAACAAGGGTACCGGAAGTACCGACAATGAATACAAGGCGGAAGCTACAGATGAGTAACACAGAAGGGACACAGGAAGGAAACACTCTCATCTTTAATTTCGCGTCATGAAAGGTCTTGTATTGATTGGAAGCAACTGCACTGAAAAATTGTCCCGTAATTGTTGAATACTGAGATATAGTTTATTAAAGTGTTATACCTTTCACCGTATTAGTTTTATGTTTTATACACATAGACTGTCGGCTTGGATGACTGGGGGCTCGGAGCTGTTTAACCTTTTAATTGTCCGTCCTTCTCCTGGGTTAGTAATGATTCCGTAGGGGGCACGTGACACACTGAAAACAATATAAAATAAACCCCAAAACACTCGGACAGCATCTCCAAAACCATGATGGCAAGAGACAAAACTCCATCAAATTTCAACGTGTAAAAACCCATATTGGTTATTTCCCTTGTATAATCCAAAGCCTGGTAAATATCAGAGTTACGTTTTATGAACTTTTAGAAAGCGTTACGTTGTATGACCCTATACAAAGGGTTACGTTGTATGGCCTTAAACAAAGGGTTACGTTGTATGACCTTATACAAAGGGTTACGTTGTATGACCTTATACAAAGGGTTACGTTTTATAACCTTATCCAAAGGGTTACGTTGTATGACCTTATACAAAGAGTTACGTTGTATGACCTTATACAAAGGGTTACGTTGTATGACCTTATACAAAGGGTTACGTTGAATGACCTTAAACAAAGGGTTATGTTTTTTAACCTTATACAAAGGGTTACGTTGTATGACCTTATACAAAGGGTTATGTTTTATGAACTTTTACAAAGAGTTACGTTTTATGAACTTTTAGAAAGCGTTACGTTTCATGACCCTATACAAAGGGTTACGTTGTATGACCTTATATAAAGGGTTATATTTTATTACCTTATACAAAAGGGTAACGTTTTATGAACTTTTACAACGAGTTACGTCTTTTGAACTTTAACAATGAGTTACGTTTAAAGAACTTTTAGAAAGGGTTACGTTGTATGAACATTTAGAAATGGTTACGTTTTATCAACTTTTAGAAAGGGTTACGTTTGATGAACATTTAGAAAGGGTTACTTTGTATGAACGTTTAGAAAGGGTTACTTTGTATGAACGTTTAGTAAGGGTTACGTTTGATGAACTTTTAGAAAGGGTTACGTTTGATAAACGTTTAGAAAGGGTTACGTTTTATGAATTTAGCAAGGGTTACGTTGTATGAACTTTTGGAAAGGGTTACGTTGTATGAGCCTTTAGAAAGGGTTCCGTTTAATGAACTTTACAAAGGGTTACGTTTTATGAGCTTCTTACAGCGTATTGCAAACATTTTAATGCACCGTTGAATTTTACTACCAAGATAAGTGCAAGGGCGAAGCTGAGAGGACACAGCGCAACTTGTCCAGAATTTCCGAACGATCAATGTTTCGGGCCAGCGATAAGTTGTATTTTGATCACACTAACGGAAGCTGCTTAAGTTACTAAGAATGGGAGAGATACGCAAAGCTATCAGTATTAAAATATATTGAGTATTTTGACTGTATTGCATTCGTTAGCAGTTGTTTTGTACTTTAAATCTCGCTTTTCGTCCTACTTGAAAGAAAGGCTTGAAAGGTCAGCATATTTTCTTTCTGAGGTCTTGTGACCACCAAGGAAGCAATAGTGAGCATCTAGTGGAGACTTCTCTTGTACAGTAGCACAACGCGTATCTGGTGCCTCCTTACCCACTACATAGTTAAACCGGTCACAGATATACATTTTACTTATACTTTTTTGAAGACTGAGATATCGAGATAGATAGTGCACACCAATCTGGAGAGCTCCACTAGAAAGGCAAAGACGGTTAATTCCTCCAATATGTACATTCACATATGTAATTGGAACATATGTCTTTAGCAGCGCACGGGTATTGATTTCTTTGCAAACGGATAATTTAATGTAGTCTTTAAATTGCTTTTTTGAGGCATTGATAAGGTCCCCCAAATTGCTACCTGATAAGAATAAAAAGAGTGTCGTTGTGTGTATAAAATGTACCAATTTCATATTGTATGGATAGGGTTGCTAAAATTAATTTATGCATCGTATTAGGAAATATGTATTTGTTTTTTACCATTATTACATACTTGTTTTTCTCAGGATCTTAACGTGCCGCAGAGTGGTAAAAATATTAGTTGTGGGTTTGGTATTAAAAATGAAAGCTGGCAGACTGCTAAAGTTGTCCATTTGAATATATGGCCATTTAGAAACAAAACTGCCACACTCATCTACTTTCAAGATGATGCACAGTAGCTATGAAATATTACTGACAGAAGCAAACTGGGTTTCGGATTAGAAATAAATAATTTGCTTTTTTTCATCGCATTTAACCCAATGATTATTTATCAATAAGAAACCATTTTACAACTCTTCGCTGGTGCTCTGGCAAATATTCTAATATCGGAAACCATGTGTAATTCCTAGATTATTATCACAAAAGGGAATTAGTTTCAGGTTCAATAGGTAAGTAAGTGCATATGGCTGTACTCTATATAGCTTTAAAAAGATTGTTAGGGAAAGTGGTTATTTGGACGGAAGCTCTATGCTTTTTGAACTAGTTTTGTATGAGTTTAATTACTGGAATGTTCCATCGTTAAAACGTATTTACAACGTTTAAATGTTTCTTATTTATATCAGGCCAGTATTAAAATTAATGGGAAAATGATTGGTTGGTCCCTGTCCTCACTTATTATATCAGCTGGGTTACATATTTTGCTTTAAACCTTTGATAACAGTGCAATTTCAATTTTTGATCTGTTATATTTTGAAAGTCCTAAACTTTCTACTCTAAATATTTGCTTTTATCAAACTGCATCTTTTCAGGGATTATGTCAAATTAAAATTCATCTAAGAGCATATGGCACGCTGTCTTCATTTTGAGTTTTCATATCTTTTTTGATCAGTGTATATCAAGAAGACATGGACACTGTCAAGATGTACTTGCTTCTAATTTTGTCTTTTTGGTATATTTTGCATGTCCGTTGTGTCTGTCATGCACATGTTATACACGTGCCTAGCACGTATCTATTTTCAGTGAAATATATTCTCGCTTGTTTGTATATTATATAGGTAGACTATTTAGCTAATTATTCTTCCAAATCAGGGTAGTTTTGTTTATGTTTGTCCTGTGAAATTTGTTTTCACAAGTTATTGATATCAGTTCGAGCAACTAGGCTTTCAGAACTGAAGGAAACTATGTCTTAAACTCTAATGTCTTTTAGTGATTTTAAACGGCATAATACATCCAAGGAATACTTGAAGTTGTATAAAGCGTTGTAAGATTTTATTCAGATGCTAGTAGGGCATCTTTTGTGCTTGTTAGATCTTGGACCAGTTGGTACGCTTTCTTGCTGTTGTTCCTTTTCAAGTTTCCTTCAATGTCTTTGGACTGTTCTTCTATCCAGTTCTCTTTTGCTTTTTTCATGCGAGTTACCTCCTTACAGGACAAAGCCGGAAACTGTCTCACAGACGAAAAAGACATTCTGAAACGATGGACAGAGTACTGCTCAGAACTTTACAACCACCGAGCCACAATAGATCCACAGGTACTGAACGTCCCTCCAGAAACTAACAACGACAACCACCCCATCCGACGTGAAGAAGTAGAAGCAGCAGTGAGATCGCTGAAAAAGAGGAAGTCAGCAGGAGTGGACAACATTCCAGCAGAACTGGTCCAAGCAGGGGGAGAAGCAATGATTAGCGCCCTCACAAACATCTGCAAAAAGATCTGGCAAACAGGAGTATGGCCATCGCCGTGGACCCAACCACTGATCATCACCATTCCCAAGAAAGACAACTTGCAACAGTGTCAAAACCACCGTCCAATCAGTCTTATAAGCCATCCAAGCAAAGTCATGTTGAGGATACTGCTGAACAGACTAAAGCCACAGGCTAAAAGATCATTGCCGAGGAGCAGGCAGGTTTCAGAGCAGGGCGCAGCACAACATAGCAGATCTTCAACCTCAGGATATTGTGTAAGAAGTAACTCCAACACCAGCAAGATCTTTACCACGTCTTCGTGGATTTCAAGAAGACATTTGACAGGGTATGGCATGCAGCCTTGTGGGCGACCATGAGACTGTACAACATCAATGCCAACCTTATTAAAGTAATAGAGCACCTCTATGACAAGGCCACCAGTGCAGTATTCTTCAACGGCAGCATATGGGACTGGTTCAGAACAATAGTCGGAGACAGATAAGGCTGTCTGCTCTCTCCCACATTATTCAACATCTTTCTGGAGAGAATCATGGCTGACGCACTTGAAAAGCATGAATGGACAGTCAGCATCGGAAGCAGAACAGCCACTAACTTACGTTTTGCCGACGACATTGATGGACTAGCAGGAAATGAGCAAGAACTAGCTAGCTTAGTAGAGAGCCTCGACAAAACCTCTGCAGCCTATGGCATGGAAATAAGTGCAGAGAAGACCAAAATGATGACCAACAACACCAAGGGCATCAGCACTGACATCAGGGTCCAAGGTACGAAGCTAGAAACAGTCCACAGCTTCAAGTATTTGGGGGCAATTGTAACAGATGAAGGATCGAAGCCTGAAGTACTCTTCAGGATTGCGCAGGCAACAGCAGCGCTGACAAAACTGAAGCCCATCTGGAGCGACAAGAACATCGCACTCAGTTCAAAGGTCAGACTGATGCACTCACTGGTGATCTCCATATTTCTCTACGCCTGTGAATCATGGACCATAACAGCTGACTTAGAGAAAAGGATACAGGCCACAGAGATGAGATGCTTCCGAAAGATCCTCGACGTCTTATACAAAGACCGTGTCACCAATGAAGAAATACGGCAAAGGATCAGACAAGCCATTGGGCCTCACGAAGACCTCCTGACCACAGTGAAACAACGTAAACTGTAGTGGTATAGGGCATGTCTCACGATTATTAGGACTTCCCAAGTCAATTCTGCAGGGCACTGTACAAGGAAGAAGAAAGAGAGGCAGGCAGAGAAAGAGATGGGAAGACAGCATTCGGGAGTGGACAGACTTGACACTGAGTGACTCACTGAGAAAGATGGAAAATCGAGAGGAATGGAGGAAGATGGTTGTCCGGTCTCATGCGGTGCCCCAACGGTCTACCAGACTACGGGACTGATGATGATGATGAGGGCATCTTTAAGCAACACAACCTTTATATGGCCTTTGTAGAGTTTCTTCAATTATTTGGTAAGTATAACTGACTTCGAAGTTTGGTGAAACTTTTCCATTTCTATAATTGTTTCTCGATGAATACTGAATATAGTTTGACACCATGTGCTGATTTAAACTGAACATGTTTTAATTAATTATGTCTCAGTTTTTACCAATTGTTGTGGATTCACCTTGTAGAGTTTACGAGACCTTCCAATTGTACTGTAAATGTATGTGTGAATTTATCAACACCAAAATCGTAATTTATTTATTAAATTTAGTAATGTATTCGTACTTTATTTTTCAACCATCTTGCTCTTAGGGTGCTGCTATTCATTTCAAAGCTATCATCATATAAAGTAAAATGTAAAACTACATCTTGTCTTAAATGTTGGACGATATCCTTTATATTTGGTATCAATACATTAAGACATGTAATCCACTGATTGTTAGTTCTCACCGCAAATACCGTTGACCACACTCTCATCCTGTTCAAACTTGCTTTGACTACACTATTATCCCGTCCAAAATTGTTTTGGTCAAACTTTCATCCAATCCAGAATTGCTAGCACCACACTTTTATCCCATTTCAATTGTACAACGAACATGTCGACATTGTTTCTTTCATGCCGCAGCCGTGAAATATTTAGATCATGTCAATGAAAAATGTTGAATTTAGCGCAATGTACAACGGTATTGTTCATAAATTATCTTTGCTGTGTGTCTGAGCTAGTGTTATTTTATTTTGTTAATAATTATTATCTGTGTGAGCTAGTGCTATTTTATGTTGATGATGTTTATTGTCTGTTTGATTGAGTGCTTTTTATGTTGACGATGTTTATTCTCTGGCTTAGCTAGTGTTATTTTATGTTGATAATGTTCATTGTGTGTCTGAGGTAGTGCTATTTTATGTTGATGATGTATATTATCTGCTTGAACTAGTGCTATTTGATGTTGCTGATGTATATTGTTTGTCTGAGCTAGTGCTATTTTATTTTGATGATGTTAGTCTCCCCATGCAAAAAATATTACTCATTACTCGCCAGACATCGGAAAGTAATTACTGCTATTGTCCTATAAATAATTTATCAAAACAATCAAACAGGACTAGGAGTCATGTCACTAGACATGCGCAATGAACGTTTTCCCATTAGCCAACCAAATCCTCTATACTCTCGTCGTGATATAATGCGCATTTTTTCATTGCTTCTTTCACAGATGACTGGTATCTTTTAACGGCTCACACGAAATTTCATCACAAAATATTTTGTAAAAGCTTGCAACTATACAAAAATTATAATTATGCAACATTTATAGTCACATTTTTATTGATATATATCTCCCTAATATAGGATTCAAGGCCTTGATTTAGATAGTATTGCATGGATGATACCTCCAACGTTTACCGGTTAGGAACGATGTGGCTTTTAACGATGTTCGACTTTATGGAATCATGAAATGTGGGGCATATATATAATTTTGTTTACGTGAGTTCGGAAACAGTTACAAGCGTGACAAGGCTGTACATCTACATTAGTTTAGACAACCACATGTAAGTGTGACAAAGCCGCATGATATTTGATTTTCAGGCAATACATGTGCAATTACTGTAATGTCAGACAACCACTTGCAATTGTGAAAAGGCTGTACACCTACTGTAATTTCAGACCCCAACTTGCAAGTGTGAAAAGACCGTACAACTACTTTATCTTCAGACAATACATATACACCTTCTGTATTTTCAGACAACCACTTGCAAGTGTAACAAAGCTGTACATCTACTAAATTTTCAGGCCACCACTTGTAAATGTGACAAGGTTGTACATCTACTTATTTTCAGCTCACCACTTGCAAGTGCGAAAAGGCTGTACATCTACAGTATTTTCAGGCCACTTCTTGCAAGTGACAAGATTGTAAATCTACTGTATTTTCAGGCCACCTCTTGCAAGTGTATCAAGGTTGTACATCTACTGTATTTTCCGCCCACCACTTGTAAGTGTGACAAGGTTGTACATCTCCTGTATTTTCAGGCAATACCTCATCACAGCAAATTTCATTCAAGTAACATACACAAGATACCAAAATACAAACGAGGACATTTATCTGTAAAACAAATGTTTAATTTCCCATATTTGACACAAAGGAACGTAAACGAAATCTGACAGGATTCATAATTAATGCCTCCCAACTCTGTTCACTGAAATATTCTGAGTATACTGTATAGTGTCGAAAATTGCGTGGAAGATTCTGAGCATACTGTATGGTGTTGAAAATTTGACAAATCGTCATAAACCAGTTTGCTTTTATATAGAGAGTGCAGCTGAGTAAAACAGTAATTTATCTTTAAAATAAAATGTTCCGAGTAAAACATTTAGGGAGATATTTACTTGCATTTTGTGGTAAATATGAGATGGAAGTCTAGAAAGCCCCCCCCCCCCCGCCCCAAGAAACAAAACTTTAATAAAATTAATGATGTGATGTCTATGCTATTTCAAGTTAAAGCTACCTTCCCACTTCTTAATATGACTAGTAAATTCATATATAATGGATGCAAACTATTCCAATAGATGTGTAATTCTGGAAAGTAAATTACTGATTTAAAATACTGGTCTGTTTTGGGCAAATGCCCATTGAGTTTGACCTTGTCCTTTTAGAGCTGACAAAAAGGTAGTTAGGCTATCAACCTTTGACAGCATGCCAGAGAAGAGGTGCGGATAAAGTAAGGAACGAAACATTTAACCAGAATGAGATGACAAGTGAAGAATGGATAAATAAATAGACGGATAAACTTTTTAATACTGCATTTTCCCTCTCATTTGTCATGTAGCAACCCTAATTTCACGATTATCAAGAATGTATTGCTCAGTACAATCCATGACATGTACAAGTGACTGAATATTGTAAGGCAGTATACAGGGATAAATATATCAAATTCAAAAAAATAATTTTTCATTAGTTGCAATTGACAAAAATACAAAGAAAATGTTAGTGCCAATTATACAACTCGGGAGTCATGTAACTTTTCCAATTTCGAGCTTGGATGAGTGTGGCACACTGCGATTTGGACCTAAAAAAATACACGATTACTTTAGCGTCCTGTAATCATAATTATCGAATCAATTGGGCGAAGTTTCATTCCATATTTTAAAACAAAGTGCTTAGATTAATTATCATCGTCCCCTTTGTCATTATTACCATCGTCATAGCCATCATCGCATAATAATAATTGAATATAATTCAAATGTTACCGTTCAACAATTAAGAACTGAATTGACAATTAAATTCTTATTTAAGAATCATTCCGAAAGAACGTTGTTTTTTATTTGAAATATTGCTTGCTTGGTGTTTGCATCTGCAGAAACAACTAGAGTCGAACCTGAATCATTTCGATCGCGAGTCTGGCAAACTAACTACAGTTCCACTATCCATTTAATTCTAAGAGATCCACTCACCTATTTAGAACTTTTCCGAACACACAATCCTTCTTTGCACCACTGTAAAAAGAGATGATTTATATAAATTTGAAAGGATAAAAGCGCAGACTTTGTATCCATATCCCCCACTCGTTTTATAATTCGATTGATGTACAAGATAGTGCATGAAGCTGTATAACGGACTATATTTAAGTGTGAATTGTTGTGAAAGACATTGAATGGTTTCTAATCAAGCATAATTAGAATTAATTATAAACGACTCTAGATTATACTACCCATATTATACACTGTTGTCGCAAAATACATGAGAGCTTGATATAACTTGGAAAGCCACCCATAACGCCAATCATATGGAGAGAGAGAGAGAGAGAGAGAGAGAGAGAGAGAGAGAGAGATTACCATATTTGATCCACACGCGGTTCCTGTAGCAGCACTAAAATTCATCTCCGCGCATTCGCCCGTTTCCGGGTACGTACAGTGCATGAACCGGCATATCATTAGAGGCACTTTCTAGAAACAATATACAAAAATAGTTATTAGATGGTAGAGTTAATAACAATACAAAACTTATCAAACCGCTAGTATTTAGATAGTCAGTGGTTACCGCTAGTATTTAGATAGTCAGTGGTTACCACTAGTAGCTAGCCAGTGGTTAACTGAGCTAATTCTCGAAAATATAAATTGCTTCATTTTCTCTTTGAATGAAAGTTTGTATAGTTATCCAATCTTCAAATCTTGGATTTGTTTTATTAACAAACTTTGTGTCACGAAGTTAAGAATCAAATTACGAAACTGAAAAGTGTTGTGACTAGGCAGTGGAATAGTAGTCCAACGCATAATGTGAATATCAGTCCCATACATAATATGACAATTAGTCCAATACATAATGTAAACAGTAGTCCAATACATAATGTGAACAGTAATCCAATGCATAATGTGAACAGTAGTCCAATGCATAATGTGAATAGTAATCCAATATATAATTTGAATAGTAGTCCAAATGGATAATGTAAATAGGAGTCTAATGCATAATGTGAACAGTAGTCCAATGCAAAAGGTGAATAGTAGTCCATTGCATAATATAAATAGTCCGATGTGCATAATGTAAACAATAGTCCAATGAATAATGCGAATAGTAATCCAATGCATAATGTGAGCAGTAGTCCAATGCAAAATCTGATTAGTGGTTCACTGCATAAGTTGAAGAGTAGTCCAATACATAATGTGAACAATAGTCCAATGAATAATGTGAATAGTAGTCCAATGCATAATGTGAACAGTAGTCCAATGCAAAATCTGATTAATAGTTCAATGCATAAGTTGAACAGTAGTCCAATGCACAATGTGAATAGTAGCACAATATATAATGTGAATAGTAGTCCAGTGCATAATGTGAACAGTTTTCCAATACATAATGTGAACAGTAGTCCAATGCATACTGTGAACAGTAGTAGTTCAATGTATAATGTGATTAGCAGTCCAATACATAATGTGAATAGTACTCCAATGCATAATGTGTTGTCATTGTTGTTGTTGTAGGGTTTACCACCATTTATTCAGCACAAGATAGGCTATACCTGGCGGCCAGTATAAATGGTGGAGGAAGAATCAGGGAAAACCCCGGAAAGAACCACCAACCCACAAGAAGCTACTGGCAAGCTTTTTCACGTACCCACTTTGACTGAATCCGAGACTCGAACCCACGCAGACAGAGGTGCATTGGCAGTGATCCGCAACTATGAGAGCTTTAGACCACTCGGCCACTAGGGGCCCCCATAATGTGAATAGTGGTCCAATGCATAATGGAAATAGTAGTCGTATGCATAATTTGAACCGTAGTCCAATGCATAATGTGAATAGTAGTCTAATACATAATGTGAATAATGCATAGTGGGATTAGTCCAATGCATAATGAAAAATTGTCCTTGTTACATCGCATCAAGTCTTGTTATTTTGTAACACCGCAGTATTTACGCCTGTTTAAAACTTAATGGAATCATGAATCGTTTTAAAAACAGATAAACCGCATCAGTCCTTATAGCTGATTTGCCTAGGAAACGACTTAATAAATTTTATTTTCACAACTATTCCTTGCTAGTAAAGATTTATCTTTTATGTATTTGTTAGTTATGGCAATTTTCCTTTTTGATGCTACTAATTAGTCCCAGAGTCATGAATATTTTTGCCGTTTTGTGAATAATGTTTGGTCGAATGTCATAAAGTATGTGTTGCTTGCGATCTTGCAAAACACTGACAAATCTGCTAATATCCTCGAATGACTCTTTCTAAGCATCACCAACATTCCGGAACCACGCATGTAGAATGAGTCTCAGTCTACCATCAACGCATACGTATGTGACTTTGTACCAAGGCTGCATAAGTATGTGACCTTGAACCAGTGTTACATATGCATGTGACCTAGAACCAAGGATGAATATGAATGTGACTTTTGTACCAAAGTTGCATATCATATTGGTGCAACATTTTGTTAAGATAATTTCACAGTGCATTCTGTCGTGGTCAGCGTTGCACATAACCATTAAGAATGATGAATTGACTAGATTCGCTATAGCGTGACAATTTCTAACAATTAACCTCCCCTGTTTGGGGGCATAATTGAATTTTAATTAGGACTCGCTCCATAACGGTCCGAGACATGGAAGATGTCAATGTTAACGCAAGGTCAAATGACAAATTTGAGGAAGTCGTGGGCCATTTGAAACATAAAAGCATTTTTCTCCAGAATAGTTATTAATAAAGGCGGACTAGAGAGGATTATTCTGACTTCAGTGGTAGTGATAACATTTTTGACGGTTAAAGAATTAATCCTGATTTCCTAAATTAAATGAGGAGTTGTGGTTCTTAAGGCTTCTGTGAAATTGTCCTCGTGAAATTGGTCAGTCAAAGTTTCTCAGGCGAGCCTCAGAATTAGTGAAAGTACTTTTCAAGTTAAATTGTCTAAGGACGCGTGTTGGAAAGTAAGGGGCACGAAAAGAGAGAGATGTAAGGGGCATGAAAAGAAAGAAATTTAAGTTCATAGCGAAGTGCGAATCGCGAATAAAGCACAAGGAAAATAGCTCCCTACCTGATTGCAAAGTTAAGGAGTGTGCAGTCTGAAACCAAGAAGATGATGACTCGAAGAGGAGAAAGATAAGGAAAGAATACGGAAACAACGTCCTAATTTGAGTTCGATCTGTCATTCGATTATATAATGAAGTTTGTTCTATCAGTGTAACAGAACTGCTGATTGAATTTCGAACCAATTTTGTAACTATTTCTGAGAGAAATCTAACATTCAAATGTCATGTTCGATTTTATTTTATGCAATTAATTGAATTTTTATATTTTGCATTTGGGGGTTCGTGGTGTTCTGTAATATATCTCTGCCCAGATCTTTGTTACTCCATCCATTAATTTCATATTTTATTTCATTGTTTACTCGATCCGGGCAATAAAAAAACAAACAAAACAACCGTAAGAAGTGGGACATCACATTCACATCTCACTATCTCCTGAGACATCTGTATGCAACTTTTTACACGAGTTAGAATAAATACACTCATTTAATGAGAATCTAGCTTATTAGCTTAGAACGTGTAGCAAGCTACTGTCTATTTCGACTTTGACCAACTCAAACATTTTATATATCATATAAAATTCATTACTGTGTGAGTACGTCAAGATGTCATCATACCATGTAGTACAATTCAACTGTTTGAGTACGTCAAATTGTCATCATACCATGTGGTATAATACTGCTGTTTGAGCACGTCAAGTTGTTGTCGTACAATGTAGTAGATACTACTGTTTGAGAACGTCAAGTTGTCATCATACAGTGTAGTATAATTCTAATGTTTGAACACGTCAAGATGTCATCATACAATGTAACATTTTACAATTTGTCTTAAGGTGATATTAACAGACCAGAACTTGATTTTTTTCATTTACATGCAAATCATCTCATGTAGATAAAAGTCGTACTGTTTCTATTAAGCAATTCAAGACAAGAGTCCCAAATGTAGCATAGTATAATATGATACTCTAATTTGTATCAGATTCCGGGAAAACTTTATAGATTCCGGGTAAACTTTATCGAATCTGGGAAAACGTTATTTTATATAGTCATACACCTGAAGAAAAATAAATGTTTGTTAGAAGTACTTAATGCTGTATATTACGAAGGTCGGAATATATGCAAATTAGTTGTTCAAAGCACCTTAGCTTGATTACAATGGATCATTTAAAATTCAATAATAATGTTCATAAATAATCGAGTACAAAATCGGAGACAAATTCTCTAATACTACGACCCTAAAAATACATTTCCTTGCACAAATATTAATCAAGTGTGGGAAAAAATTAACGAGATAAGATGTAAATGCATTGATCGGAATTGAAAGTTGGACCTACTAATCTGTATCTATCTATCTATCTATCTATCTATCTATATATCTATATATATATATATATATATATATATATATATATATATATATATATATATATATATATATATATATATATATATATATATATATATATATATTATAGAAGCAAGCAAATAAAGAAAAGGACTCTGTAACTCACATTAGACCAAATCAAGTCAGAAATCGTTGATATGCAAACGTATCAATATAAAAGCAATGGATGCAAATAGACACTGATAGTGATCGATGTTTTCTCAAAATACGTTTGGGCTCACACTTGAAACGCGCATCAGTACATACTTTCTAGCGAATTTGTTTAGCAGAAACTATTACTAACATATTTTGATAAGGGAAACATAATTCAACCGATAGAAAGGGCAATTGGAGATGAAAGAAACTCTAGAATAAACTTCCATTAGCATAGTATGTCGCAGAATGATTTATGAGAAATCTTTGGACTAGAATGTCGACATATTTCACTTTAGATCAACTGAGATATGACAAATGAATCGCCTAGCTTTATTTATATGACAGATCAATATATATGTTAGCAAGCAATGGCGCAATTATAACTTAAAAGATATTTAAAGTATGGATTGATCTGTTTGGATATATGACAAAACACACACACACACACACACACACACACACACACACACACACACACCTCATAATAAAATCAAGCAAATTATTCTGAAGGACAGTTATTATCACACCTTCTATGATGGCATAATACTTCTTAAACCATCCCAGAATGTCTGCTGGTATTAGAACAATCTTTGTAATAATGTTCTACGCGGTGACCGCTCCTAATCGTAACTTGGTCAGTTTTTCCTTATTTATTCCCTGCTCTCTTTAGTTTAATCTAGCAGCAAAGGCATACAAATGTTGCAATAATTAAGCATCACTATCTCTGCCGTAAGGAATATATATGTATTATATAAGCATTCTTCCTAAATTGTTCACAACTGCATTTTTAGAATTCACTTTAATCTCTAAATGGAACCAAAACAACTCCACAACTTATTCAGGTTCCAATTAAGACATTTGGCTGCAGTCTATTATCATCAACTGAAGCATATGATTAAGTTATACTGCTGCTTAATGTATGTGTGGAACAGTGGTGATTTGAACTAAGATAGACCGGTTGTGGAGTTGTCTTCATCTTTGTAACGCGTTACGAAAGTTCCGTATGTTGCCGCTTATATATTTATAATCCGCTAAATTTCATCTTCAAGTGTTAAAACTATTTAAGCAGTCAGTTGATCACCAAGTGTCAGCACGGTTTAAGCAGTGAGTTCCTCTTCAAGTGTTAACATGACATTAGCAGTGAGTTCATTTTCAAGTCCTGATAAGGTTTGATCTATTAGTATTTTAATCATCTCATTTAAATCAATAAAAGATCAATCGTAGATAGTTATCATGTTTAGACTCATACATTTTGAGCTTTGGTTTATTTGTTTTAATTTTGCGCTTTGATCAATAATTGTTAAGTTATTGCCAACTTGTTCTATGCATGTTTGTATATCTTTTTGCAAGTATTATCCTTAGAAAAAGGAAACTGAATTTGAATGTCGGTTCTTTTTTGCACAAAAGATGTTATAGCAGCATCATCGATCTTGTTCATCTCCTAAACTTGTTTTATTGTGGTTATTTACGTTTTAATCTGTGCATGGACTATTGCAGCGGACGAAAATAAATTACTGCGATAATCATTTTCAACAGGCAATGGCTATGTGAACAATGACTATATGTCATTGAAAAAAGTTTGTGTGTTATTGCTCTGCTTCAGGAAAATTACCAAAGTTTTAGGTTTCCAAATTCCCAAACCGTGTTCGATTATGAAGTCCAGGCACTTAAGGACTGTGCTCAATTACCTACACTATCTAATTATTGCATCGGAGTTACCGAAACGTTTGAATTTTGTTTTAAAAACTAAATATCATATTCTTCAAGATAGATATTAGCAGTCATTCCACTTTGACGTTGTTTTGGCCTTCTTCATTACATCTGAGGACAATACAATTCATCTGTTTCGGATATAAGCCAAACTATGAATTGATTGTGCTAATTGCCATGCTAATATCGCCCTGATGCCAGCATATACATTAACTGTACTAATCGTCATGCTGGTATCGGATATATGCAGACAAGATATTCCACATCCTGATGCTGCCGTATCTACTGAACAGTTTAATTGACTTTGCGTGAATTTTGTGTCACGCTGTGTTCCATATTTGTTCATAGGATCACCATTGTTAAATTTTAAAGTGTACACATATTTGCTTTCTATGTAGCATACTAGGTCTCTTTGTATATTCTTGAAAGTTTGTTATTAACTAATGCGTCCAAATGAGTTGCTGGACATGGGTGAAGTGAGTCTCAACGCTCCTTTGAAATGGTGCACTTGTTGTTACCTTTTAGCAAAAATAAAAATTGTATCATTTATTTATCAAAAGTTTAAGATTTTATGCATTTTTAAAAAATATCATAATTGCTGGTTGATGACGATGTGTCGCTTCACGAAAAGAACTTTAACGTAAATAGTAGCTGAAATAATCCGTTACTAGCATTCGCATATTCCCTAAGCTCCTTTAGAATGGAGAAGCTGTGGGATAATTATTTATGTAGTCTAGGCTAAAACTTTACAGTTGGATGCATTACCGTTCTTGTATGGAAGAAGAATCATAGTTTCTAAATTTTAGATGATTTGTTACTTAGACCTGAATGTGTGAAAACATTATCGTGATTTGAAGAGTGATGGTTTCTTAACCTTATTTTCCTTATGTGGTTGGTTTTAAGATTTGAAAATCAAAATAAGCCTTTTTTAGCCTTATTTAGTACAAATCACAATTTGACTTTCTCCGTCCGATGGCCGTATATATATATATATATATATATATATATATATATATATATATATATAAGTATATATATATATATATATATATATATATATATATATATATATATATATATATACATAAGGCGGTATATATGAGTTTGGAGTCATCGTCATTTCTTGTGTTCCTATTATAAGCCTGCAGACGTGATTGATGTTGTACTTAGATATTATTCGAGAGGAGAAACATTTCTTTGGACTGTTCAGTGGAAATAAAAAACTGCTCATCATTTAGATTATACTATTTTGAAACTGTTGTGAATTATTCAAAGAAGTTCTGAACAATGACATCTTGACAACGTCACTATTCTTGGCGGACCTGTACATTTCCGGTTTTGAAATTTATGCTATATATTTCACATATAATAGAATATCTATATTAAATTTCTATTTTAATGGCGAAGCCTTTCACTTTTGTCGTTTATTGTGTGAAAGAAGATTGGAAATTACATCAAAAAATTGACATCTCTCATCCCACTCCATACATCTTGCCTGAGATGGGAACAAGCGCACACATAAATACTCACATATACATATTATACGTACGCCACAGTAAGTGGAGTTAGCTCCATAAATGAGGTGGCATTGCTGATTAGGGGTAAACACCTCTCCTGGCAGATGCTTCATTAACGTAGCCCATTCCGTCAATTCTTTCTCTGTGTAAGCACCCTTTGTGTTTAGGCATTCTCTGACAAACGAAATGGATTGTGTATAGTGATAACTAGTTAGATCCGACTGAATTAATATATGACAACACTCAAAATATTTCAGTAACAAACAAAATGAATGCAACGTTATGTAATATGTATATATCGAGATGTTAAGGGTTTCTTGCAAACTACAAACCAATTCTAATTCATATTTACATTCCTACCTATATATACTGATACATACGCTTGAAGGTTTGCACACATACAGAACAACAGACTCATATTCACGTAATTCTGCATCTCATAAGGAAAATGTATATTTGTTTTCAATTTTGAATATTACCTTTCTATTGTTGGAGTTTCAAATTGACCTATACTTCCCAAGTGCTATGTATATCTATATTTCTTGTAAGTACTGTTACATGACTTTATTTAATTTTTGTAATTTTTATTCATGGTTTTAAATTGTACAGAATATTTTTAACTAGATTTTGCTTACCTGACCTAAGTCTGTTTCAATACATAGATGTTTACGTACGTGTTGACAAGTACTAATACTAGTCTTAATGTCGTCTTGGGCTTAAGTTTTCATTGGATGGTAGAATTTGGACAAATCTAGAAGAATTAAGTAATTTCCCAATCCTTGGTCTAGCTCAAATGAACAGGCAAGCTCGACGGAAAGTCAATAGTAAGATCCGTCACGTTGGGTATATTAGGAGATATGGTCGAAATAGGAGGTGTGTATAATGAAACAACTGGGCATTCTGATTCATTTAGATTTTTGGAGTCATCCTCATTTCTTGTGTTCCTATTGTAAGTCTGCAGACGTGCTTTACTTAGATATTATTCGAGAGGAAAAATATTTGTTTGGACTGATCAGTTGAAATAGAGAGTGCAAATTATTGGACTATAATATTATTGTGGAAGTGTTGTGAATTATTCAAAGGAGTTCTGGACGACGCCATCTTGACAACGTCACGATTCTTTTCCGGTTTTGAAATTTATACTGAACTTTTCATTTGACTTTTTCATAGAATTTTATTAAGAATCTTTTCGGATTCATTTCATAGTACTGTAAGTTCCTCTCACATTTTAATTTATAACTTTGATAATTAAGTTATTTGTTAAGTTTTACAAACTTGCAGTTTTTCTTCTTTCTGTTACTTACTTTGTGCCCACAGAGTCTTAACACCTAGTTAATATATACAGTTCTGTTTGTCTTAAACAACTGGTCTCGCCAGTTTCCCTTATAAATACAAGTAAAACATTGAATACGATTTTATAGGTCTTGCTACACATTATACATACTTGTCCTTCATCGTCTTTTTGAAAGCTTCCACGGAGCAATTAGAGAATAGCCAGGGGTTCCTGGAGTATTCCTCTGAGAGTTTAAATGCTGGCACATACGGAGTCATAATAAATAAATCGTCAGGGTTACAAGATTTGGCGTCACCATCGCCATCATGAACTGCTCCAAGACTGGAAATTAGAAACATGCAAGATTATACCCTATATACAGTCCAGCGTTGAGAGATAGAACTGCCATTCATCTCTCTGCCTTGCGCGGCCATTTTCCGTGCACATTTTACTTATACTATTTTCAGCGAGTGTTAGTCCACATTTGTCTTGTACAATCTACAACTAGTGTGAGTCCACAATCGTCTTGTTCATTTTCCAACGAGTGTCAGTAAGTGCCTTTATAATAGTAGTTGTGAGGATTATTCATTCATAGTTTCAAGGTTGTGTTGCACTATTATTAACGTAAACATATTCATGTGAGATGACTTCTGGACGCGAGTTCTTGAAATGTCAGGCTGACATAATTTTCAGATTGACTCGTATTAAAATACTCGGATTTGTGTACGAGTTGGGGATTATTTTAGAACCAATATGCGACTATTTTGTTTCTAAAACTGCGTCTAAGAGATAAATTACGAAGAATTATGTATTCCTAGTATTAATATCAGTCTTGGAACACATTTAGTCCTGTTTTTGTTTAGGGAATTCATTCATTTATTTCAATAGTTCATTGGAATGATAATTTACTCGGTTAATTTTGGTTTATATCAGTTTTGTATTTACAATGGTTTCTTTAAAAGATATTTTGGGAATATCTCATTGTTATTCGTCAACACTATTGGTAGATCAATACAATAGCGAAATTCATTCTGAATACCAGTGGAACACATCTGGATTACGAATGAACTTGATTTCCGTGCCTAAACCTCTGTTTATATTATAAAATTCCATGATTTTCGATAAATCTTTACCATCTCCCTTACAACATAGGTTTATCTCTTTAAAGGTGAATCCACAACGTTTATATATCTGATGACTTCTCTGAATCTGTAAATTGGAACAATACGAGCCTAGTTTTTTCTTTCAAATAAAATAGAATATACATTTAAATATGTACAAAATGAATGTCTTGTTAAAATAATCATTTTTAATCTTTGTGTATTGAATATTGCATGGTTAGAAATAATCATCTTTCTCTGTATTTGTATGAATAAGATTAGTGTATGCTATCAATGTAAATTAATATAAACGTTTGTACTCGTTGAAACCAAGAATCGACCATAGGACGACAGAAATACTAAACAGGTGAATGAAAACGTGGATGCAAAATGTTCTTCATGAGTAAACTTGGCTATGTCCAAGTTCGTGTGCTGCAGTAAACACCGTCACAAAATAATCACCTGAAAAGACGATCCCAACTCTGCGACCAACGTTACATATATCCCCTGGGAAGGCTAAACCTGAAGAAAAATAAACAAAATCACCAATATTAAATTTTTCTTCCGCTGGGTAGGATAAACCTAGAACAAAAATACTAGACATCTTAATTATATTCCTGTAGGTAATTATTAAGGAACTATCAGTTGTTCTAATACTGTTAACCAAGACTTAATGAAAAAGTCACCAATCCATGCAGAATGTATTAGAATTTATTTCAATAAGTTCAGAGAAATGAATTCTACGTAATTCGTTGCAAACGAACAGCAAGTCCAAGCTACAAATATAAGGTTATTGCCGCAATAGTTACGCTGACATAAACAGGCATACTATTTGCATATAATGACTACCAATGCTGACATACAAATTTATTGCCCTAGTGTATGTGACATTGGAATTGAATTTAATGATCTGGTTGCCGAAAGAACTACTCAATTATTTTCAGCAGTTTGTTACCCTTGCATCTGCTGGAATCAAATCTAATTATATTTAAATTTGGTGTTATAAATTATCTTCATTGATCTGATTTTGGAGGTGTGCTTTAGGACACAACAATTCAAGTACGTTATTGAGTCCGAGGCAATTGGAGTAAAGTTCATTGCCATAGGACACACCAAAGCAGCTCAACAAGACTGGTCCCATGATAAGTTGTGATATATAGTGTGCGTGCCAACGACGAGAATCTTATTGTGGAGAACATCTGGACAACCCCGACAGAGAACATCAGCATTAACACAAATAAAATGGAAAAGTACATTACTTCTCTGATGCAGTTGCAGTTTGGTGACAGCGACTTCTTTAAGCTCTTTAATTCATTCCTAATGCGTGTGGCATTACCTCAAAGAATTATAGGAAGAAGTTGCTCTTCTGACTGAAACGTGTGTCTATCCATATTAACAAGAGCGCTGTTGGGAGTTGATTGAGGAAATTCAGAGAGGAATAGAAGGACAATACTACAAACACGCTACAAATGTGTGCGCGTACACAATCGGGACTGCTAACACAGCCTTTAGCTAAACAAAAATGATCAGCGAATATCTCTCGTAAACTACAGCCTCGATCCTACCCACTAAGTTAAGAGAGGTTATAGTGTCCTTTCACAGAACAACTGATAGCGTTATACGTAAAGCAGATGTATACCGTACAGTCAAGAGGATAGCTTCGTGTGAATGGCAGCAATAGGTTATAATCTCGTCAGCCGCATTACCTGACCGTTAAGGGCCGGTACAACGTCACGCATCCCCTGAGCCCTCTCAGTGCTATACTTTGCACTCGCAGCAAGAGAAAAGCAACATTTCCTGTTCGTAATGATTCCCAAACAACTACTCTGCTCCAGAACGGTTAAGTCGCTCCATAATGCTTTACGCAAAGTCGACGCTAGGGTGACCCTGCCTGGTGTGAGTCGCCAGTAGCTGCGGTACGGCACCCATAAATTCAAGGTCGTTGTAATTTGCATGTCATTTCGTGGTCCCTGCGTTCCCTGCGTTTGAACTCCTTCTTCACGGTAGAGGTCGTAGTCTCAATGTAGCGAATTGCGGCATCGAACCCGGTCAGAAGTGTTAATCTTTTCTTTGCGGCAGGAAAAAGGGTCGGCCTGGTTCACGTCGTTAGGATTTAGAATATCAGAACGCGGCCGGTAAATCCTCCACATTACCTGATTTTCAATACACGCCCAGCAACATTTCTAAAACTTTGTTGCATCCTTTGGAATTAAGATGGACATAGTACGTTCTAGTGAACACAGCGCTGGAACATGAATGGGGTCGACTTCACTCGTGGTCGGACGATGTCTGATCACGCAGCAAATCGTTTACCACAGCTAGTCTTTTCCAGGCGGCAACTACGTCTGAGCCTTTCGTATTGAGGAACTAGCATCATTTTCCGAGAAAGTGCTTCTGTTTGCTCTCACACCAATCGTTTATTATTTTTACTGTGGGTTTGTCTAACACGCCTTTATAGTGTCAAATCAGCTGCAGTGGGCCCCAGCAAATGTACGTACCTGAATCATTGGTGTTGGCTGCTGATGGTTGCCACAGATGCATGGAAAAAGTGGACCATTTTTTACATCACGCGCGAGGTGGTAGCAGTTGATATTCGCTAGATGCCGAGTCACAACTGCAGAGAACAGATCATACAATAACGATCTCTAGCGAATCTGACATCTGGACCGCAGTTTATTCGTTTATAAGCCATTTGTTTTTGCCACATCTTCATCCTTTTTGTATACCGGCTTAGCTGCCAATCCATCTAGGAGCACCTCAATATCAAGCTTAGTCATAATGTTTGCCATGGTATTTCTGAAGTGTTTTGGAACAATCACGGATACCCTGCCATTTGTAACACATAACCTACAACCGCAGTGATATGTCAAAATATAAAACCACCAGATTAGATCAGCTCAATAGCTGGGGGCGTCATCAGACTGGTTGGACACTGAGATTGCAGAAACGTTCATTTTTTTAAAGAAATTCTCATGCACCTCTTGAAGTAAGGCATCGATGACATCGCGTTGACTCAACGTGTGTCTAAATGTCTTCGTCTTTGCAGTAAAAGCGATTTGTCCAAGATGTCTGCTCGAGGAAATGACACTGTACTTTTGTGTCATGAACCACACACTAATGTCGGTATGATTGTCGATAGAGTCGATCTCTGTGATGGCTGTTTCTTTATGTCGGTGCCAGCAATAAAGACACCCGCTCAGTACAAAAAGCATTTTGGTTTCATCGAACGTTTTATCTGGCGCGCAAAACAGGGCATCCAGATCATGACCCTCAGGGTTGTCAGAAATACTCCTGTGTCTGCAAATGCGGTGGTCCCATGTCCTATCGTATGTCTTTTTAAGGCATATTGTATGGCAATTAATGACGATCCAATCAAAATGACATTTAAATTCCGACTCGAGCCGTTCGCAGACAAACATGTTCATGGTTCAGTGTG